>VXCM01001401.1:11555-139917 GCA_014773175.1 Lucifuga dentata
CCCCACTCCCACCCCCCACAATCTCTGAGAAGCTGAGCAGAAATATGTAAACCTGTGATATGTCATTAAAATGTCTATTTAAGTGCCCTGGGATGCATAGGATGCATGGAAAGCGTAGTGGAAAAAAAAAAAGAAAAAAGAAAAAAAGAAATCTGAGAATGCTATCCATAACAGCTCTGTAATTNTGGAAAAAAAAAAAGAAAAAAGAAAAAAAGAAATCTGAGAATGCTATCCATAACAGCTCTGTAATTTTATTTGCTGTAGATAGATGGAGGAAAATCCTATTAGATCAAGTAGTGGTGAGTTCCATTCTACCTTCTCAATGTGCTAATAGACAGACAGACACATGCACACTCACTCACGCACTGTTTCACACACATACACACAGATATAGAGTTTTAAGTGATTAAAGTGCAGTTTACAGAAATTTCCTGGACCAGGAAAGTAGAAATACACACATATATAATTATTATTATTATTATTATTATTATTATTATTATTAGTTTGTAATGCAGGCTGAAAAAGAAACAAGTTCATTAGCAAGTGGGCTGCTTGTATTATTGAACATGACTCTTTGATCAATAAGTGTCTATAGAAACCACAATGGTTTCAGCCATTAGAATGCTATAGCAGCATATCCCAGGGGATACATATTCCAAAGTCTTTCCTCTAATAGGTTTTCAAATGCATTCTTTGTAAGTGAACAACACATGCAGTATTTATTGCTCTTTGCTAAGTACAACACCTCTGTTACCTACCATGTAACAGCTTGAGTATTATTCAAAAACAGAATTTATTTAATCGTATATTCGATAAAAGTCCACTTCCTTAATTGATTGACTATTTTAATTGATTAGTAATTATATATTTATAATTAAATTAGCATGATTAATTACTGTTTATAATCATCAGCTGATATTATTTATCCTGCATTGATCCAGATAAAATAACTACCATCAATATAGGTTAAAAACTCTGAGCTAAAATTGTGTGTGTGTGTGTGTGTGTGTGTGTGTGTGTGTGTGTGTGGTACAGCACACAGACATTTCCCATTGCTGCACATGCTCAGAGCTCAATATCAACCTGATTTACTCTTCCATTGATGTTTGCTGCAGAGAGTAATGATTATGTGCCAGACTTTGTGTTAAATAGTATCTGACAAGGCATGGAAAGGTCTCTCTTGGAACAGTTGTACCCCCATGCTGGACATTGGCCGCTCCTGCCATGGACCAAACACCGCTCAGCATTGTAGACATCAAAGTTTATATTTAACACTCGATGCATTGTGTTATGTAACACTGGTGCAGCAGTTGTCACTGGCTGGATGGAAATATGTTTTCATTGTCACATGCTGAATAAAGCTGTGATAAATGAGAATTTGTTTGATCTTGAGTGCTGTTATTTTTGAATAGCATGAACCAACCACTGTGTCCTGTCTTAAAGACTGAGATCATACTGGTCATTGCCAAATAATGTAATAAGTTTCTAAATTTCAGTCCCAAACTGATGATGATAAAATGTGTAGCTCTGGCAAAAAGATCTGCTGACCACACTAATCTAGCCTCTGTGGAGTCACACCTACCCACTGAGCTGGCTCACGTTATTTCCATACATTCAAAGTAGGTTAACCTCATTTTGACATACTATGATTTTCTCAGAATGGTGCTCCAAGTTCCCTTGAAGTCAATGCTGTCCTGTATAATCATGATTGATTGTTGCAGGATATCTTGCAAAATTATGGAGGTGATCACCAAGATCATATTTCTGGATCCAGGATCCAGTAGAAATTTTAGCCTATAAAAATCCTTGGTGGAAGCTTGTGCTCAGACTGTCTTCTTCTTCTTCTTCTTCTTCTTCTTCTTCTTCTTCTTCTTCTTTTTAGTAATAGCAGTAGTAGTAGTAGTATTAGTAGTAGTAGTAGTAATAGTAGTAGTAGTAGTAATAGTAGTAGTGGTGGTGGTTCAGTGAAAGAATGATTGTGCCACCTGGAGATTCAAAAGGGAAACAGTGTAACCTACTTTGGTGTCCAGAGGAACGTTCATTATTTGGAGCCTTAGGTTACCTCCCAGATTGTGTACTGCCTCAAACAAGTTTTAACAATCAAATGTTTTCAGTTATACAAATAAAAAAAAAAAAAAAAAAAAAATAAGAAGGGACCGTATTTGGGATATGGATATGGATATGGATATGGATATGGATCAGTCTTACTGAACAAGACGTGTTTTCCAAATTTGGTGAGGAAGCATTGCCTGAGAAGCTCAACTGAGGGAATATCGCTCCCAATAGCAACTAAGTTACTGGTGTTATGGATTGATGTGTGGCCACGGTAACTAATGGATTTACCCTGAACAGGAAGAGATAATTTCGCTGTCCCCGCGAATGCCTTATTTTATTTTATTTTATTTTAAGTTTGAAGTACATACTCATCTGAGTCTCTTATAGCCTACTTGAGTAAAACTGTCACTCAAAACAATAATAAAATAAAATAAAAACAATAAAAAACATTTTCTGAAATTAAACAAATCTGCGCTCTTTATTTGTGTGGAGGCAACACTAAGAGTCCCACAGTGATCAATTGTAGATAGGGTGATCACAAATGGATTTGACGCTTCAATAAACGGAAAGCAACCTGCTAATTACTTTCGTGAGATAGTAGACGGTTTCGAATCCCAAAATATCCCATATGTTATTTTTGTAACCATACAAGATTCCAGAAGAGGTTCCGTTAAATATAAATTAAACTTTAAATGTAAAAAAAAAAAAAAAAAAAAAAAAAAAAAAGTATTCATGGGGACAAATATATTCTTGTTTTCGACGTGTGCCGTGCAACTACAACCCTTGGGGAAGTCACCAGTTAACCTGGCCACTCGTTAATCCGTAACACGAGATCACCTAGCAACCTTAAGGAGTTTGTGCAAAATGGCGAAACCACAACGAAGACTGTCGAGTTTCTGTTTACAAGATCAGTAAATAACATTTTTTTTTCAGAGAGTTCAGTGTAAAGTGAGAGAAAAAAAAATCTGCAAAGCATTTACTTTTTACGTCAGTAGTGTTAAAAACCACAAATCATCTTAGCCGACATGGAAGATGAAGATACAACGATGGTAAGCTAACGTTTTTAGCGATACAGTACCAAAGGACTTGGAAGACCTTTCAGTCTAAAGAATATTACAGTTCGTTATTATCAGAATTGTAGTAGTATGATCTAAAGTAGAGTAAATAACGTAGAGTTGTATTTTTTCAGGGTGAAATACGATGTTACTACTATTTAGCAAGACCATAGCATAAATTGTTATCTTTCTTCATACGACATTGTTACTTATATATGTATAGCTGTTTTGCTAATTGCTTTTTGCTAACTATGAGCGCAAACAGAGTGTCTTTTTCATGTTTTCCCAGAGTCTGATCAGGTACTACTGCTACGAAAAGTATTACAATCATGTTGTAAACGCTGCAGCAGCTGCTCATAGGAAATTCAGCAATGATCCAATTTACAGCTTTTTCCATGCATATGGTACCTTAATGCAAGGTAAGACCATAACTCATGAAACAATCACATAATTAAAAAAAAAAAACAAACATCNTAATGCAAGGTAAGACCATAACTCATGAAACAATCACATAATTAAAAAAAAAAAACAAACATCAGAAGCCTTTTCTGGATATGCAAATGTGTCTTTGCCATGTGATGTACATATACAGCATTTATGCCATTGTTTTTGTGTAGATAAAATTCAAGAAGCTATAGCAGAGTTGGACACAATAAAAGATAGTGGAGATGAATCTCTCTGTACATTGATGGCCCTTGTCTATGCTGAGAAAAAAAGAACAAACCCAGGTAAACCAGCAAGATCATTTTATTTATGCTTATTTATTTGTTTATTTATTTATTTTGCTCTGACATTTCCATATTATGTCTACCTCTATTAGCTACTTCCTGACAGTTTTTCAATGATTTCAAATTACTCTGTGTTCACAGATCGAGAAGTCATTCAACAACTGGATGCTAAAGTCAAAGAAGATCGTAAAAGTGCTTCTCCCAAGAGTCTTTATTATGCTGGAATGTTTCTGTGGCTATTAGGTCGAAAGGATAAAGCAAGAGAGTATGTAGATAGAATGATCAAACTCTCCAATGGCTCTAGAGAGGTGAGTGAAAAATGCATC
This sequence comes from Lucifuga dentata, assembly GCA_014773175.1. Lineage (NCBI taxonomy): Eukaryota > Metazoa > Chordata > Actinopteri > Ophidiiformes > Bythitidae > Lucifuga > Lucifuga dentata. The sequence goes on from VXCM01001401.1 coordinate 15,720, forward strand.
AATATAATTTTCCATTTTAAAGCCGTGATGTATTTTCATAATTTGTGAGTAATGATGGCTGTTTGTGTCATACTCTCTTGCTATTTATTTATTTGAACTTTTGTAAATTTGCAAATTATGGTGTGATTTCTGTTGCTCAGGGGATAATCCTAAAAGGCTGGATAGATCTGACATCTGGTAAAGACGCATATGCCAGAAAGGCTGGAAAATACTTTGATGAGGGACTGAAAGAGAAAGCTGATATTTTTGCCCTGATGGGAAAGGTAAGATTGGAAACACAGATTCATACTGAAAAGCATTTCTCACAGATGAAGATGTTATAATGTTATAATTTCTCATCTTTCCTGCTTTTTACTGTACTTATTGTGTATCATTGCTAATTGATTCTAGTTAACATATCTCTTGCTGTATTATTTAGGGTTTATTTCAGGGATTCAATTCACCATATGAAATGTATCTTGCAGTACCTATGGACAGGATATCATTTGTTGACATTGCATGCATTGTTTTTCTAAATAGATTATATTTAGTTGTGTTGTTTCACTTAGATTGAATTGCATTAGTCTTTCACTGATATTGCTCATTTGTATTTTGCACATGATAAATCCTAAGTGATATTTTGTCGGTCTTAGGCACAATACTGTGAATATCGGCAGAACTACTCTGGAGCACTGGAGATGGTTAATCAAGTCATTGTTAGTTTTCCGGGGTTCTTGCCTGCCCTCATCAAGAAGATGAAGTTGTTGCTGAGCCTTCAAGACTGGGAGCAAACCATAGATGCAGCAATTAGGTGATTGATGGAGTGGTTTGGATGTTTCATTTAAAACATCTACCCCACATCTTTCTCAGCACAAGCTTACCTGAACTCTGTTCTCTAGATAAAACTATACATATAGTTTTAAAAGGGGGTATAATGTCTTTAATTAGATCAGAAAGCATAGTAATTATAATCAGTGATGTAAGAAATATACAGTCCGGCTTTTTAAATGGCTCAGCATTCAAGTGTAAATGAAAAAGTCGCATGATACCTCAAAGCAGGGCATCCTGACTACGCCATTGTTTATTTTAGCTTGCCTCTTTGGACTTCAGCCAGTGCCAGACAGCATAAAAAGGCCTTTGAGCAGAAATGTTAGAATGACACAGACTTCCAAGGATTTGCCATTTCAACTTGTAAGAATATGAGAAGGGCTGATTAAGCAGGTTGAACCAAATTCCAAAGGTGCCAAGTCAAATCCAGAGTCAAAGTGGTGGCCTCACTGGGATGGTGTGAATTTACTCTACATCCTTTGCTGGCCTTGACCATTCTGAATAGATACATGGGTGTTTTCATCTTAGTTTTAATGTTATTTGCCTGTGAACTTAAAAGTACCCCTGAAGTATATCACTATCAATCAAAGTAATCCAATCTTGTTGGAGATGGAGTTCACTGACTTGAGCTTGTGTCATATTTCAGGCTTTTACAAAGGGATAAAAATAACCCAGAGGCTCTAAGGATGTTAGCACTACATTCCTTATGTAGAGATGGAGATATTACTGAGGTAAAATTCACACATCACCACATCTTCATATACATACTTTGAACAGTGTGCATTGCAAGTCAGCAGAAACCAGAATAAAATTGCAAATAGTGGCATGTATGATGTGGAAGTGACTGATCACTTTACGGGATTTTATTTATTTGTCCCCCTTGCCAGTCAGTAAAGCAGCTGTCAAACCTCATCAGCAGCTTGGACATTCTGGAACCTCACAGCCCTGAGCTTTTCTACAGGATGTCTCTTGCCTTCACCCGAGTTGTAAGGCAATTTTCACTAACATTTCTAAATTGTTTTTTTTTTTTCTTCCAAAAAATTTTTTTATNTGTAAGGCAATTTTCACTAACATTTCTAAATTGTTTTTTTTTTTTCTTCCAAAAAATTTTTTTATTAATTTTCCAACAGAATACATTCATAAACATATAAACATATAATCAGCCCCCTCCCCCCCCACACAAAAAAAAAGGGGCAGTATACAGTCTTGTTTGTTCATCTTATGTTATGTCCTTCCAAAAATTCCAAATAAGGGTTCCACAGAAGTGCAAAAGTCCTCTCTTTACCTTTCACAATATAGGTTAGTCTCTCCAGTGCAAGGCTAGCTGTCACTTCCTTCATCCGCATGTCTATAGAAGGTGGTTCCAAATTTTTCCAGAAAAGTGCAATCATCCTCCTGGCTTGAAGAAGTCCAAAATCAATGAGCAATGATTGTTGTAAAGTCATCATATGGTTCTCTGGATAAATTCCAAGAACACATAGTTTGGCTTGAAAAGGTACATTTTTACCAATCACATAAGTTATACATTCAACAACCTTTTTCCAGAAAACCTATAACCTTGGACATTCCCATAGACAGTGAATTAATGTGCCTTTTGCCTCCACACATTTGACACAGATGTCTGGAATGTCAGGGGACATGTGATTCAATCTAACTGGTGTAATATAAGTTCTCATTAACCACTTGTACTGTAGTAACTTAAATTTTGTGTTTATTGATTGTGTCTGTGCTTTAGAGCATGCCAGTCCCAATCTGTGTCATCTATATCTTCTCTCGTCTATCCTCCATGCCTCCAATTTATTTAAAGATGTTTCTTTTGAATTTAATAGCAACATATCATAAAATACTGATATCTGACCTCTCCCTGTTATATAAGCGATAGTGAGTTCTTTAATTTTGGACAGTGGGGGCTCAGAGGTTAACTGTTTGTGAACTGATGATATATAATGTTTCAACTGTAGGTATTTGAAAAAATGCTTTTTTGGAATATCATACTTCTGACACAGTTGCGCAAAGGTTAATAAATTACCTTATGTTAAATTACCATCTAACATTTCTAAATTGTTGATTTATGATACTTCACTTTGGACAGTCATCTGTTATGTTTCCGTTTCCCTCCAGTGTGGACGGAATGAGAAAGTGATCGAGCAGACCCACAGAATGGTAGAAAGGGCATTTTCTCTGGCAGGGGACTCTGATCTTGCCACAGAATTGGGCTACCAGATGATCCTTCAGGGCAAAATCAAGGATGCCATGAAGTGGTATAAGACTGCTATGAGTTTGGATGAAACTAGTGTTTCTGCTTTGATAGGTACCTAAACATGTAACATTTGTTATTCCACTATCAACATACCTCTCAGGACCTATATAATATCTTGTCCCTTCTGATATCTCCTTTTTAACATTATATTGTTGCCCAGGTACCATTCATTGCCAGCTGATAGAAGGCCACCTTGAAGATGCAGAGCAGCAGCTGGAATTTCTCACAGAGATCCAACAAGCTATTGGAAAATCAGGGGTAATGTCCTTTTTATTAATGCTTACAGATGACATCATGAAATGTATTTTACTCGCTTAAGGGTTTCCTTGAGGAAGAGGCTTATCATCGATCAGAATCAATACTTTGAAAAAAATGGGGCAGGGGCATTTGGAAGTAGAAAAAGCATCTGTCACTGTAGCTGTAGGTCTTTAGTTATTCTTGCTAGGAGATTCAGTTATTATGTGAATGTATCATCTATTTGAACAAAATATCCTTATCAGCATTCTCTTCCCTACTACCCTTCTCTACCTCTTTTCTTTTTTCAATCATTTTACTTCATTTCACACTCTGTTTCTTTCTTTCTTACTTTTTTGAAAATACATCTTCTCCCTTAGGAGTTACTGTACCTGCGTGCTGTGCTGGCAATGAAAAAGCGTCGGTCTCAGGATGAGGTGGCTAATCTGCTGAATGATGCCGTGGACACACACTTCTCCACACTGCAGGGTTTACCTCTGGGAGTGGAGTACTTTGAGAAGCTCAATCCTGAATTCCTGCTGGAGATTGTTAAAGTGTATCTATCACTGTGTCCTGCTAAGGTACAAATAAGAAACTCATCTTTGACAGGGTGTCTGATGGTGTGAATTGCATGCCTTGTAATGTCAATGTAAGTACCGAGAAGCTTTAAATACTATAATGTGGAATTTTTACCCACTAAATTTGTCATGCTTATTGTGCTTACTGTGCATAGTTCAGACAAATTCTGCAATGTTACTGAAGCTTTTTATTTTTTATTCTTGACTGAGAAAGTCATCAATTTGTTGATTTATATTTTTTATTTATTGTTTCCTAGCAACATATCAGTCCTGATTTGCACACCTATATATACCATGTGGCTGTGTTTTTAATTTCACATGTTTGGAATAGTGTGGGATGGGATGTGCATAATTGCTTCTGTTGTAATTTCCCCATCAATAATAATTAAAGGGTCTTTTTAAATTAATAACTACTACAACGGTTGATGTTTTAGCCTCCAGCCCCGGGCCAGCCTCCTGCTCCTCTGCTCCAGCACTGTGCTTCTGTGCTGGACACTGTGGTCACGACTGTGCCAGGTCTTCTTCAGGGGGTCTTCCTGCTTGCCAAAGTCAGATTCCTGTCTGGTGAGCACTTTTAAGGAATATTACAAGCGTGTAATGTTTTTTTTTTCTATAGATAATATTTTAACTTTAATATTCTGTCTTCATTCAGGTGTTATTTCAGCTGCTCAGAGCAGTCTACATCATTGTCTGGAACAGTGTCCTTCTCATGCAGATGCTCATCTGTTAATGGCACAGATCCACCTGCTGCAGGGCAACTTCAGTTTGTGTTCTCAGTCTCTTGAACTCTGCCTCAGTCATAACTTTGAGGTAAGATCACAATCAAGGAGAAATATTATCAGCAGTATAATCATGTCAGTGTGTGCTCATTCATGCTCTTATATTAACCAAGGCATTGGGGAACCATATAGACCTGCCAGCTGCTTGCTGGAATTTGAAACTTAATCACAAATTTATGTAAAAGGCTTGGGCAATATTGACATAATTTACTGACTGAAAAAATATGTTTTCATAAAGCAGTGTTCTGAGACGAGGACATGTTCAGATATACTGTATCAAACTAGGTTCCATGATGTGGAACGTAGCATGGTGTACTCGGTCAGGGCGACCTTTTTTGATTTATCATTTAACTTTGTTTTATCCTACTCCCTTCTGCAACTCATTCAACTCTTCGTAGAATGCTGGATACATCCCCGTGTGTTTGTCATCGTTATCAAAACTCCTTTTTATTCTGCAACACTGACTCAACAATCCTTGTTGCACCAATTGACCTTCCGACTGCTTGTTATCTATTCCAGATTCGAGAACACCCTATATACCACCTGATCAAGGCTCAGGCCCAGAAGAAAATGGGAGAGCTGGTAGGGGCCATTCAGACATTGCAGATGGCCATGAGCCTGCCAGGGATCCACAAGGTGGGATCCTCAATTAAGTCCAAGAACAAGAAGATTGATCTGAGCCCTGCAGACTGTGTCTCTGTCTTCTTGGAGTTAGCTGAGGCCCTCTGGCTCAATGGAGAACAGGTAACGGCATTAGAATGATGGGACATAATAATACATAAAAGTTTAGTTAGAAAGTTTATGAATGGACTTAATATTTCAGCATGAAGCAGCCAAGGTGATGCAGGATGCCATCAATGAGTTCTCAGGTACCCCTGAGGAGCTACGTGTTACTATTGCCAATTCTGACCTGGCCCTGCTGCGTGGTGACACTGAGCTAGCACTGAGCATGCTGATAAACATCACCCCTGAACAGCCCTACTATATCCAGGCCAAGGAGAAAATGGCAGACATATACCTGAACCACAGAAAAGAGAAACGCCTCTACGCAATCTGTTACAGGTGAGCAGTTGTGATATTGTGATGATAGTAAGACAAGTAAGATAGTAGCTGAACACAGGAGCTAATATTACACGTCATCTGAAACCTAATGCATAGTGAATGTTTCTTGTGATCAGTAATGCCTAAAAGTGGTACAGTTTAATACATGAATACTGATATTGAGCTATAGTGCTCTGACATTTCATCTGGGTGAGTCTGTAATAGGATTTAGGAGGTCACAAACTGAAAATAAATCAAATGGAAATCTTAACCAAACACATTGAAGCAGTAAAGGTATAATGTACAATGTGAACTCTAGTTTCCCTTCAAGTCCCATTCAAATGTGACATTAAAATACTCCTGTATCCAGATACATCATCCTGATAAGTAAAATACATTTTAATGCCAAGTGTAAATGGGATATGTTGACAAGTAATCTGACAATACAACTATTAAGTACATGGATGGATACAGAATAGTGTAATACAGCTACACAATGAGTGACCCCATTTGTAATGGTTATGTTTTTTCTCAGAGAAATTGCAGAGAAGCTGCCCAGCCCTCACACATATCTCTTACTAGGCGATGCCTACATGAACATTCAAGAAGTAAGTGGAAGAAGCAGTGTGCATTATGAGATACTTTTATAAGAGCAACTGCTTTTGTGTGGCCAAGACATTTATACCTTTTTTGAATTAGCTAAACTCAAAATGTGGAAACTGTATCTCCCTAACCCAGGCACTGGGAATTGGGCATTCCAAACAGGACTTTGTTTGAAAAATGCTGCAGCAATTAAAGAGATTTTTCACAACATTGATGAAAATGTATCAGACTGGCTGAGTAATATTTACAAAAACTTCAAATCAACAACAGTGACATCTTCACACACAGAAACCCAGAACATTTGCTGTTTACATCACTCATCATAAGCTGTGTTTATCTGTAGCCGGAAAAAGCCATTGAGGTTTACGAATGTGCCTTGAAGAAAAACCCCAAAGATAGTGCTTTAGCCAGCAAGATTGGAAAAGCCCTCGTAAAGACTCATAACTACGTCAAGGTTTGTACTGGATACTTGTTTAAAGAGCAACATGATTCATTAAGAGACAAACAATGACAGCGAGCTCTGTTTACACAGGCAGTAAATTACTATGAAGCTGCCTTGAGGACTGAGCAACAGAACTTCCTGCGCTATGACCTGGCTGAGCTGCTGATGAAGATGAAGCAGCATGAGCGGTGTGAGAGAGTCCTGCAGGATGCTCTGGCCCATGACCCGGGTACAGTGGAGCTTTTTAAGAGATGTCACCGTATTTTCCTAGTGAACCTTGACAAGGCTCCCTGACTTCAAGTATGATAGAGTGAAAAGAACAATGGATATTAACAGTAATAGAATAGTAACTCAGTTGTGATGGTTTTCAGTGCGGACATGATCACGCAAATAGTCTGGTGCTTCATTGTAAACATCTTGATGCAAAGATTATAGGAAATATTAAATGTCCATGCCATGCTGTGAATTTTTAAATGAAATAATTCATCTTATTCTTTGTTGAATATCTTAGAAAAAATTACTTGCAGATTTTCTTGTTTTGGTTTTGAAATGGTGAATTTATTGTTTTGTCGTGCTTACAATTTCTCTTTTTCTTTTGGATCTTCCCAGTGAATGAACTGCCAGCACTCACAGATGACTGCCGTTATCTGGTCCTGTTGGCAAAAGTCCAAAATAAGGTTGAGAAAAATGAAGATGCTTTACTTTCTCTCCAAAGAGTAAGTGGTTCCAGTTTCTGTGGTCATCTGTTCACAATTTCTATCAAAATATTGCGTGATTATTTCCAAGTACTCTTTTCTTGTTTCTTTACTTTATGCATAGGCCCGTGATGTGCAGGCCAAGGTGCTGAAGCGAATGCAGTTGGAGCAGCCTGACACCGTCCCCATGCAGAAGCAGCTTGCCGCTGAGATCTGTGCTGAGATCGCTAAACACTACACATCTCAGAGGGGATACGAGAGAGCAGTCAAATTCTACAAAGAAGCTCTTGTGTATTGTGAGAGTGATCGCAAGGTCAGTTCAGCCGAATCAAAACGTCCTGTGTATTCACTGCAGCTGTGGTTGATAAATGCTGGCATCTTTTAGTCTCATCCTTGTGTTTTTACAATGTCGTGGGCTTACTTACTGATAATTTGATTTAGACCAAAGTCCTGATTTGACTAAAGAAGCATACTTTTAAATGTGACTATCCACCACATAGAATTACCCACTACCCACATAGAATTCAAAAGCTAAGTGAACCTTGCATTATTCTACACAGAATGTTGTAACATGATCTTAATTGATGCGAATGCACTCCGTGTTCCTAGGTGATGTTAGAGTTGGCACGGTTGTACCTGACCCTAGATGAGATGGATGCCTGCCAGGAGCAATGCAGCATCATTTTGAAGAATGACCAATTTAATGAAGATGCAACACTGGTTTGTTCTGTTTGCACCCTTAAATAAAACATAATCTTAATGGAATTTATAGAACTAATTTCTCATGTATGTTTGTAGATGATGGCTGACCTGATGTTCAGAAAGCAAGACTATGAAAAGGCTGTTTTCCACTTTCAACAACTCCTGGAATGCAAACCAGGTGCAACTGGGCTATGTTTGTTCGTGGTGGTTTTTTGAGTTTTCAAAGTAAATGTGAAGTGAATATTAATGGGAATTATTGATTTCTCTAAGTGGAAAGTATAAAACCTCACATCTGTTGCTTTCAGACAACTACCCAACACTGTCACGTCTTATTGACTTGTTGAGGAGGGCTGGGAAGTTGGAAGAGGTTCCCAGATTTCTTGATATGGCAGAGAAACATTGTTCCAGGGCAAAATTTGACCCTGGATTCAACTACTGCAAAGGACTTTATCTATGGTAATATTTTAAAAGTGATTCCTCAAGCTTCTGATGACATCTGTTTTAATGCAAGTTCTGTGCATTATTACGGGATTAAACTTGTGCTGACATTACAGGTACACGGGAGAGCCTAATGATGCTCTGCGATGCTTTAACAAGGCACGGAAAGACAATGTTTGGGGACAAAATTCTGTGTACAACATGATTGAAATCTGCCTAAATCCTGATAATGATACCATGGGAGGAGAAGTATTTGAGAATTTAGATGGTGACATTGGGTGAGTAGACATACATTATACTGTCTTTCATGTGTAATGGCAGCACAATAAAAATTCCAGACTTGTGTCTAATGCTACAGTGCTTTGTGTTTTTCCCTGATCAGGAACTCTACAGAGAAGCAGGAGTCCGAGCAGCTTGCTGTAAGAACAGCTGAGAATCTGCTTAAAGAGTTAAAGCCTCAGACACCTGGTGGACACATGCAGCTTCGCATCTTGGAGAACTACTGCTTTCTGGCTACTAAACAGAAGGCTAACGTGGAGAAAGCCCTCAGTGTTTTCACAGAGATTGCAAACAGTGAGGTATGTAAACTCTAGAAGATGCACACGAGTTACATTGCATGAGTTACATCTCATGACCCATTAGCAATGTCAGACATGATATTTAGTTTTGAAATGAATAGTACACAATATAACGTGTAGTTTTCAGTTTTCGATATAATGTGTAATCTTTGTAACTCCTTGGGGTGGCTTTTCAAACTCATCTTGAGCACAACGTAATCAATGTGACTTCAGTTTCCCTTAACTTTCACATCTCCTAGAGCCACAAACGCCTTTTCAGATCCTCTGGGTTCCCAGGAACAGAGACCCAATCCAGGACCTGAGTCAGGTAGTCCTGAGCTATTGCACCTGGTCTCAGGTCTGCGTGTCAGTATATCTTCTTATACCTGAGTGGATCCAAGAGGACTTCCTATCAGCTCTAATCGCATGGGTCTTCGGGTCTGTTTGGGTCGACCCTATTTTGGATCGGGTCTAACTGTCCTCGGGTCTTTTTCAGACAGGGTCTAACTGTCCTCGGGTCTTTTTCAGACAGGGTCTAACTGTCCTCGGGTCTTTTTCAGACAGGTTCCAATTGTCCTCGGTCACATTGGGTTCAAGTCCCTTTCTTTGAAAATTACTGTATATCAGTTTTGGGTAGGTTTTCCATGGGTCTGTTTCGGATCAAGGACAAAATTTTGGACCTTTGACGACATCTAGAGTAAAAGTGAATTTGATGTATAAAATCGGTGAAGTCTCCCTTTAAATGTACATATCACAGTAAAGTTGCTACAAGACAAAGTGGTAGTGGAGGAAGAGATGTCAGATTTAGCCTGCCTAACCAGAGTTGTTTGGCTGAATTCAGAAAGACCACGTACCAGCACTTTTGGCCATGGCTACAGCTTACATGATCCTAAAACAAACTCCTCGAGCCAGGAACCAGCTCAAACGTATAGCAAAGATGAACTGGAGCATCGCTGACGCTGATGAGTTTGAAAAGAGCTGGCTGCTCCTGGCAGACATCTATATCCAGTCAGGGAAGTACGACATGGCCGGGGAGCTCTTAAAGCGATGCCTCCGTCATAACAAGGTCAGTCTTGAAAATACTGCCACTGTTCTACTATTTCATGTCACATTTTTCCAGTTTTGGTGATTGTATGTATTTGTGATGGAGTGACTGTATTTTATATAAGGCTTTTTGTGATGATAATTATACTTTTCTTCCAGTCATGCTGTAAAGCTTATGAATATCTGGGCTACATAATGGAAAAAGAGCAGGCATTCCGTGATGCAGCATTCAACTACGAACTGGCTTGGAAATATGGAAATCAGACTAACCCAACTATTGGTATGTCCACCAAAATCACATGCCTGACTCCATTTAGAATGATTTAAGAACAAAAAAAAAAAAATNAAAAAAAAAAAAAGTTGAAGATGATTAATAGTAGTATATTTCTAACATGTAATATATTTTTATTTCAGGATACAAGCTTGCTTTTAACTACTTAAAAGCAAAGAGACATGTTGATGCCATAGATGTGTGTCATAAGGTGAGAAAATTTAGATGGTTGGAGATTGAGAGGTTTGATCCTATTAGTGCCATGTATCATATTTTATTGTTTCTGCAGGTTCTTGATGCTCATCCAAATTATCCAAGAATCAGAAAGGACATCTTGGAAAAAGCTCGTACAGCCCTAAGATCTTAGACTGTGGGTTGTGTGTGTGTGGTCTTCGTGTGTGTGTGTNGTGTGTGTGTGTGTGTGTGTGTGTGTGTGTGTGTGTGTGTGTGTGAGAGAGAGAGAGAGAGAGCATTTTTTGTCAAAACATGCATATATAAGATGGAATCATTTCTACTTTGAACTGATAAATAAAAATCTTTAAAAAATTTAAAGATTGTTCTGTTTTTACTCCTGTTATGCCATATAGCCTGTCTTATTTTTGGGTAAGATAAATGGATAGATTTGCGTTACACTCACGAGGGAAAAAATGGTATTAGGTTATAATATGTTAAAAAAAAAAAAAAAAAAAANAAAAAAAAAAAAAAAAAAAGATTGGTTAAAATAAGATTTTACTCATAATAATTTTAATCCACACGTGATGTCATGATTACATTTCAACGTATTTTCTAGATCATGTATTTTAGTTGTGACATCCTTGGAATTTTAATTGTGTTTATGAGTTTACTTTATATTTGAAATAAAGTTATTAAGGTATTTTTCTGGACTTTAATGTCTCCAGGAAATTTAACTTAATGTGTGTTAAGCGTGTTAACACTTATGCACTCAACATCCGTTCAACACTTTCCTCATAGACGTCCATTTACAGGGAGACTGGCGGGGGGGGGGGNGGGGGGGGGGGGCGAACACAGAACATTTTAATGCACATTATGAAGTGGTCGCCTGCCATGGTGAGGAAGTCCTGGAGTCACAGTGGAAGTCAAAGGCAGAAAAGACTTCAAACTGGAAGCAGAATCCTCCGCATGGACTCCACGTATAAACTCTTCATCAAGCCCATCTGTTCTCTGTTTCACGGAGAAATCCTCTGGAATGGACAAACTTCTACACCTAGTGTATCTCCGATCGGTGAGAGTTAGACTTTTTAATAACAAATTAAGCATATATATGTTTAATATTGCAATTATTGTGTCTTTTTTTCAGCAAGTATCCATTTGAAAAGACGTTTATTCGTTTTGCTCCTATGCCGCACTGTTATTTTCAATTCCTCTAAGCGTTCCCCTTTATTTCTTTCTAGCTCAGGTTGGATTTTGGTTTTAAATAGTGGGGTTTTGTGTGAGGATCTGATTGGATGCGGTCGCCCGTGTGGGGCAGAGCGCGTTCCTCCGTTATTTGTAACCCGGCAACTGTCGCGGTGAATGCTTAGTTGAACAAATCCTGTTACTGGCGCTCTTATTGAATCAGAGGAACTCCATGGAGAACACCAGTTCTAAAACTATTCAGCAATGACTGAAGACCGTTTTGGGGGAATATATGTTTGGATCTGTAAATCTGGACCTGTTTGATTCAGTTGTGAGTTTGTGTAATGAAAATTATCATCACATGGGAAGTAGTTCGTGATCAACGCTCATCATCGACATTTTTTTTTTCTTTTTCTTTTGGGGACCCGCAATTAAAATGTATTCTGCTCTATTCCAGGTATGGATTTTGACATGCAATGATCCTTTATGCGCAGGCGCAGCAGCAAGTCTCCTCCCACTACCTGAGAGGAGCGCACCTGGCTCCAAGTAGACGGAAGTTTTGTGAAGGCAGATTACACTGACGTTGGACTGAAAAACGTATCATCTCAGCGAAAATCTTTGGGATTTCTTCGGAGTTAACGAAACAAAACAGGATTATGTCTAGAGAAAACAGGATGTTATTCTGTGGATTTTACTCTAACTATTTAAGGAGCATTTCCAGCCTTCATTTATAGTCAAGCGGCTCGTGGTACGTGATCTTTTCTTCTGAAGGAATCCACTGCAGAAGTTGTTTAATGTATGTAGATTAGAGCATTAGATTGATGCTACTAATTTAATCAGTAAGTACTAAATAAATTAGACGTTAAGGGACTGAAATGAAAAAGAGTGGTTAGTGTGCTAAAATGTAGTGACATGAAATTAATGTCTCAGTCAGTTTTTTGTTTTTTTTTCAAAAAGCCAACATGTTTATGCTAATAGTTATGTTATTTATGGTTGCTAATCATTATTAAAATTTATTTATTTGTAGCAGCTGGTAATCAGTTTTGAAGCGGGCCTGCTTTCCATTCAAGAATGACAGCTCTCCGCAGAGTGCTCCGAAGACGATTGCACCCACTTAAGCTGGTGATTGTGGCCGTTGTTTTTGTCACATTTGTGTTCTTCATACAATGGGAAGTGGGAAGCCCACAGGAGGACCCATGGCTGAATGAGATGGCAGTGAAGCGGGATTCCATGCTGGACATGGTGATAGGAGCTGTCAATAATTTCAGGGATGCAATGCCAAAGATGCAGATCAGAGCCCCTGTCCGTCAGCAGGATCATGCAGACAGGGTGTCCTGTCTGCCGGGTCACTATACTGCTGCAGAGCTCAAACCAGCTCTGGAGCGTCCAACACAGGACCCCCTGGCTCCAGGAGCTGCTGGGAAGCCCTTCAACACAGATTCATTGAGCCCTGCAGAGCAGAAGGAAAAGGAGAAAGGTGAAGAGAAACACTGCTTCAACCTGTATGCCAGTGACCATATCTCCTTAAGCAGAGACCTGGGCCCAGACACAAGACCACCAGAGTATGTCATCTTGTCAAATTTAGCAAAATTTTTGCTTTTGTTAAAGTCTTACTGTTTGCCTAATGTTCAAGAAATGCTTAGCGTCCACATTTGGATTGAATTATTTGGAAAGATGTTTGTAATATTTTGTCCACCCCATATACATACACGTGCGGGGCAGAATATCAGAAACACTTCCAACTATAATTCAATACAACAATAGCACAAACTACAGCATCAGAAACACCAGTGTGGTAAATCCACACCTCTCTGACACTGTCAACAAAAATGGAATATTGTAAGCCTTCACAAAGATAGAATTTATTTCAGAACTGATGTATCAGAATGCACTGTAATGTACAGGGTGATTGATAAAATGGCCACTCAGTATATTTTGGCCAATTAATTAATTTTCAAACTGATTTGATTTATAGAAACAAAATCTAATTGCACCACCTAGTGGTTGCAAATTTAGCTTTGTGGCAGTACACTAAATACTCTACTTTCTAATAAACTCCTTGGATGATTTTATTTGCACAAAATATAAAAAACCAGAGGTATGATATAGATGGGTGTCTATTTAAGCCAAAACAAAATCACTGGGATAATTGTTCAGAATGAGACACTGTTTCAGTGAGTCTGTCCAGTTAATGTGGCCAGTTCAGGAAGAAGCAGTGTTATGCTTGGATAATTACACAAGTCTATTCATGTCTGATTATTTCATTGGGGAAATAGACAGATTCTTCCTTTTTGATATGGCTGGCATTTCAAAGAGCACCACTCATGCAGTGTCAGAGTTGAAATGGACACCCCACAGGGGAGAGCCCACAGAGGTAATAACTAGGCTATTGTGCCACTCAGGAACTATAAAGGACACTAGATCTTTGTGCTCTTTTTCCCTCTTGCTGCAGATGTATTGAGCAAACCTTCAAACGATGTCCCCCCTTACCGACTACCAGCGTGATAATTGTGTTTCACAATGAGGCTTGGAGCACTCTGTTAAGGACTGTGTACAGTGTCCTCCACACCTCCCCTGCCATCCTCCTCAAGGAGATCATCCTAGTGGACGACGCCAGCGTGGATGGTAAAAATCATCAGGGGCCTTCAGGACCGCCTTGCTCTCTTTTGGATTTGGTTTCACCAGTCTGTAGGGTGGGCAGCCCTTTACTGCACTATATAGAGGCGCTCCTGCGCTGTTGCTCATGAAGAGGGTTACAACAGGAAGCAAGGGGCTGCGAATAAACACTTTCCTAAGAGGAATTAGCAGTGACTGCACTTAGAAATGAGTCAGAGTTAATGCTTGTAAACAGGTCTTGTGCAGAAACAAAATGCTGCAGAGGAGAGGGCTTTCAGGGAATGCATTCTGACACTCTAAACTCTGCTATTTGTTGGGAGCATGCCACTGGTGTAGACCTGCTGCACAACAGCTCTTAACTGTTTTTCAGAAACTGGTTAGACAGACTTCACAACCAGCCATGTTACTGGTGGAAGACAGAGAGAGACTGTGCCTTTTTAATCTGTTTGAGTCTTATCTTCAAGGCTGAGGAGTACTGATACATTGTATATTTATCACAGTAATAATTACTGCACTTTTTTGAAAGAGTGTGTACATACAAGTTCAACATTCACTCATATTCTCGGCTCAGATTATTTACATGTTCTTTAACTTCAGTTTATGCATTATTGTCCTATTATCAGTATACACTGGTCATCCTTAGTCATGTGTCTGTGTCTTATGAATGTGCTATGCTTTCAGATGTGTTGAAGGATGAGCTGGATGAGTATTTGAAAAGCCTGAATATTGTGCGAGTCGTTCGCCAGCGAGAAAGGAAAGGACTCATCACTGCTCGACTGCTGGGTGCCTCTGTAGCCACTGGTGACACACTTACCTTTCTGGATGCCCACTGTTAGTCCGCACCACTAATGTCAAACCACTCGAACAAATAGTGAAGATTTAGACACACCATTTTTTTATACACAGCTCATTAATACAATTGATGCTGTTCTTGATTCATATTCTAAGATTTGCCATCTAGTGCTTATTAAGGTTGAGGATATTGTGCAATTTACTATATACGTGTGTTCACAGGTGAATGCTTCCATGGTTGGCTGGAACCTCTGCTGGCCAGGATAGCAGAGAACAACACTTCAGTAGTCAGTCCTGATATAACCACTATTGATCTCAATACATTTGAATTCATGAAGCCATCACCATATGGCCAAAACCATAACCGGGGCAACTTTGACTGGGGCCTGTCCTTTGGCTGGGAGAGTTTACCAGATCATGACAAACAAAGAAGGAAGGATGAAACATACCCTATCAGGTAAGTACATGAAGAAAAAATGTACATGTACATGAAGAAAAAATGTAAACTGCACATGAAGAAAAAATGTAATATGTAGTACATGAAGAAAAAATGTAAACATATATATTTTATTACTTATGCAATTCATGAAAAATGTATGGTCTTCTTCCTCCGCAGGACCCCAACATTTGCTGGTGGGCTCTTCTCTATCTCTAAGGAATATTTCTATAATATTGGAAGCTATGA
This sequence comes from Lucifuga dentata, assembly GCA_014773175.1. Lineage (NCBI taxonomy): Eukaryota > Metazoa > Chordata > Actinopteri > Ophidiiformes > Bythitidae > Lucifuga > Lucifuga dentata. The sequence continues at coordinate 31,620 of VXCM01001401.1, forward strand.
CGAGGAAATGGAAATCTGGGGTGGAGAGAATATTGAAATGTCTTTCCGGGTAAGAAATACTAAACTGTAAGTAGTCTTGTCTTTTGTCATTGTGCCATCTTGCATCATTCCAGTACCCAACTGGCTGTTTTACACATCTATGTTTGCCAATACCTGCAGGTGTGGCAGTGTGGTGGACAACTGGAGATCATCCCTTGCTCAATTGTTGGCCATGTTTTCCGGACCAAGAGCCCTCATACCTTCCCCAAAGGTACACAAGTGATCGCCCGCAACCAGGTACGACTGGCTGAGGTCTGGATGGACGACTACAAGGAGATTTTCTATCGTCGAAACCAGCAAGCTGGGCAGATAGCCAGAGACGTATGTACAATAATGCACCTATGAAGTCCATTTAAATGTTTTAATTAAATGATTTTCAAGGAGTAGCAATTTTTTTCTACAGTGTTACCTTTTACATCTACTCATGGTCATATTAAGTCAATGTTTTTATGACTACTCATTATCCCNCCCCCCGTAAAACAAGTTTGAACAAATCCATCTCATATGTCTGTGAACAGGGGTCATATTTAGAAACACATTCTGCAGGGAGAAGAATAGAATTATGCTCATTTGGCGAATCCTTAATGCATGAAACCTGTGGAAATGAAATTAATTCTTTGAAATGAAGAGAACCACATTTTTGACTTGAAAAGTCTCAGCTAGAGGCTATTGGGTCTGGAAGAGCTGAAAGCTGTTAACTGACAGCAAAAGGGGCCTAAAGGAAGTCAGCTCTGGTAAATGACACAGTCTCCCAGCATTTCCCAACACGTGGTCTCCTAAGAGCCATAAACACTTCCCTTAGGGCCATACCTCACAGATTTGGCCAGCCCTCTTCTACTGGCTTCAAACAGACATGCCGTCTTCAACTACTTGAAAGAATCCACTGTAACAGCAATCAGTTTGTACTAGTGCAAACAGTATCTTATCATTATAGTAAGTGCTCTCATTATTCAGGTACTGGAAGTGCCTCCAAATCCTCGTAAAAGTGCTACAACTTGCTATTTAAAAGGAGCAGTGAATGAACACCTGTATGAGTCATTGCTGCACTCATTTATTTCCTTAAAGTAGTCACAGCAAAAAATACAGGCATTGCCATTAGAAGGTTGAAGTAATAATATTAAAAAGTCAATGTTAAGTAAAACAAATAAGAGATTTCCATAGTGGAATTCTTGTTACCTTTTGATCAGAAACTGAAACTGGTTGAAAGTCAGTTTAGGATTCAATGGCAATGCTGCATGTGAAACTACAGTCTCCATTTTTTTCGAACCAGCGCTCTTGCAAATTGAGATGTCGAGCCAGATGCGTGAAGAAGTTTGCTTTGGCCTCCTTGTGGTTGGAAGTTCCCCTGCTTTAATAGCTGCATGGCAATGTTTCAACAGAAAGCTTTTGGCGATATCTCCAGACGCGTGGACCTCCGGGCGCGGCTGCAGTGCAAGAGCTTCACCTGGTATTTGAAGAACGTCTATCCAGAAGTCTTCATGCCTGATCTCAACCCACTCCGCTTTGGCTCAGTAAGATCACACTCAGCCCACTACTACCTCATCTTTCAAAACCTCAGGCTGTCTAGCCACTGTGGGTTTCCACTTAGGATCTCCAGAGGGTTACTGAGCAGCTCCAATTTGACACCACTGAAAGCACTCGAGAGACTAAAGTTGTTTGAACAGCTTGCACTGGATGTTATTTTTGCTTTTTATTTCCTCTCATTGCCCTCTCCTTCCCTTCTTTTTCTGTGTAGGTGAAAAATGTTGGTAAAGACTCATGTCTGGATGCTGGAGAGAACAATGAGGGCGGGAAAAAACTGATCATGTACCCATGTCACGGCCTCGGAGGAAACCAGGTCAGTTAATGCACTTCCTATCTCTGACAAAAAAATATGAATCGCATTAATCACAATGGTTGATGATTGTGTTTTCTTATTCCTGTGTTACAGTATTTTGAGTACTCCACACATCATGAGATTAGACATAATATTCAGAAGGAGCTGTGTTTGCATGGTGCAGAGGGTGCTGTGAAGCTGGAGGACTGCCAGTATAAAGGCAGGAATACATTTGTACAAGCAGAGCAAAAATGGGAACTAAAGGAGGTGAGTGTGGTCTTGTGCATTTCCTCACTTGTACACTGTGTTCTGTGGTTTCAGATACTCACATATAATACCACCTTTGTCTTCTCTTGATACAGAACCAGTTATTCTACATATTAAAATGGAACATGTGTCTGAGTGCCCGTCACGAGCATCCATCTCTGGTTCCTTGCAACCCGTCAGACAGATACCAGCTCTGGATCTTCATCTGATCATGCAACAGACTTTACAAATAGCCACTCTGTATGCATAGGCATACTAGATCTTGTAGTGTACATGCAGTTAACATGCAGGATTTTTTTAGATTGACCACATTGAGTTTAATTTATTTTTATACATAGAAGAACTGAACTGCTGCTGCTGGAAAATTTGGACTTTGGAAGAAAATATGGTGTGCCACTGCTAGAAGGAAGCATTGGAACAAATTCTGAAGTCTTCTTGAGCTTTTTTTTTCTTTTCTTCAGCTTTCTTTTCTTTTTCTTCAGCCATTCCTCCCAATCAGGCTGTGAAATGAGATTTTTAGAACAATGAAGATACACTCAGCTGACCAGTGCCTCTTTTGAATTTTAGGTGTTTTCACTACTCCTAGTTCTGTAAAAACCAACATGTACAGTATTAAGTATATAAAGCAAACACTGATTACTTGGTTGGTTAGTGGGACAAACAATATAAAATCGCAATCTAAAATCATAGAAAATCATGCAAAATACTTAGAAAATGTACATCATGAACAAGAGGTGCAAGAATTTGGAGACAAAAACCCCAAATGTTGTGCACCAGAAACTTAAAGTAGAAGTGTCAATCACGAGTATAATTTGCATCATCCCTTTTATAGAAATGCCTTTTTATAATGCCAAACTTCACATTTGTGAGGTGCCTCTTTATTTTTTACTGTCTAGTGCCTTGGATGGTATTATAGTTACCACTGGGTGGGAGGAGGTGTTGGGGTGATAGAGTCATGGCTGTGGTAGGTTACACTTTTCTGTAGAGTAATGACTCTACAGTGTTGTTTTCAGGTCACGGTTGGGGTCATATACATTTCAGGCAATTCAGGAAATAGTTTTTCCTCCAAACTTAAATGCTGAAAATCAAAAACGAAAAAGTTTTTTTTAATGTCCTAGAGAGAAATTAAAGGAAGACTCCACCAATTTTACAAAAAAAACAAAAAAGTCATGTAAATACTAGTTCAGACTTGCATAGACTTCAGCTGAGTGAAACTGAATTGGTGCTAAATATAGATATGGTTGATTATATTCAAATGGTCAGAAAAAGAGACAAAATTTTCATTAAAAGATCTCATGCTACCACAGTAAAATTGTACTGCAAACCAGGACATGATTGTTGAAAGCAAATGCATTTTTATTTGACCTACTGTACAACAATGCTTTACAAAATATAAACGGTGTGGCAGTCATGAGTAAATGGTGAAAAAAAAAAAATCTTCATTAAAATTTCTAAAAAAAGCAGCAGCTTTTGGTAAGATAATTTTAAATTTTATATTCTGATTTAAGTCAAAAAGAAATATTTTTGATGAAAAATTGGTTGAGGGAAGATATTTTCATTGATTAAATGTATCTGCAGCGAGGAACGCTCCCTCTGTCTGAACTGGAGTCCATGTATGAATTTCTGGTGCAGGCACTAGTTTAAGTATTACTAATACTGTAAATTGGTAACAAACAAATCTAATGTGTGTGTTTGCCTCAGACTGAAACTGTCAAGTGCGTTTATGCTTTGAGAGAGATTCCTTTGAGAAATGTATTTTGAACAAATTAAATTTCGTTTATGCCACTTCCCTTCAGTTCTCGTGATAATCTGTAGAGGGCGCGTTACACCAAGAAATTATTCATCTGTATCCTTTGTTGCTGACTCAGACAAGGTGCTACATCTGTTATAGCCTCATGTTTTTGGCGTGAAGTGTGTTTAAACATAAGAATATTATTAGTCTTTAAGATCAAAACAGCAACTTTAATTAAATTTATTTTAAAATCATGTTAAAAATGAACATGACTCAAAATGATGTTGGCTTTATCTACATTTGAAAACCAAACACATTGAAACATTTCTACCATTTTGTGCAAATCTTATGCGCTTTCACAGAGTCTGAAATTAAATAAATCAGGCACATGAAGCTTTACAACTCACAACCAGCATGAAACAAAAGACAGGTTTAAGGTAGTGAAGCAATTTACTCAATACAGACTGTTTTAGTAAACCACAATAAATACACATTTCAATATATCATTCATAATAAATACTGAAAAATCAAATAAGATCCTTCACTGGATGCGTCACTGTATCTAGCCTTATCATATGCTTTGGCACAGTTATTCTGGAATGGAGGCCTTGTTGATTGACTGAAAGCAGCGTTTTTTGTTTTTTGTTTTTTTTTGTTTTTTGTTTTTTTCATTATTGTGAGGTCCCACACAGTACCATAATAGTTTGTGATATTTCCAAGCTTGGAGAGGGACAAATATCCTTATTCATGCAGGAGCAAAGAGCTCAAGGGTAGAGAATTTTTAGCAAGGAATTACAGGAGTAAATATATTCACTAAATTGCTGTCACACAATTGCAGAGAAGTCATTTCAGTTTCCTTTTTTGTCATCTTATAAAGAGGTGGTAAAAGGTTATTTACAGATTTTTGGTAAGTCAAACTTTTTCAGTCTGTTAAATCATTTTCAATGGCTCATAGGACTCGGTCATATCATGTACTTTTCAATTGCTGATATGAATAGTTTTTGATAAGCTTTGATTGTCAACCTTGAACATTTTCCAAATATACAAATACTAAAACTGTGGATGTATTTCTTTAAGTTAAACTCATGGTGCTTAAAGTACAATATTTAAGTACCATAACAATATATCAAAAGCACTTTCAATCAGCTTTACAGAGGATTCTTTGCTAAAGAAAGAGTAGTTATTGAATAACCCTCAAGCTATTGCACTTAATTGAATAGCACAAATTAACATCTTTACTGGATTCACATAAATAAACATAGTTTAGTAGTGATATCTAAATGGAATGTGTCTTATACTGCATTCAGAAGTAGAAACCCCATCACCAATTACTTTATGAAATACCAACACATTATTTCGGGTCAATAAAATTCTATCTATTGTATGCTTTTACGGAGACTGGTTACTATTATGTGTTCAATTCAAATGAAGCCCAATTTACTGCTCATGATAAAGATACTGTCCTGTTGTTCCACGATGGATCATAAAGATTCTTATGCATTTGGAGACTCAAAATGCTACTTTAGCAACATTGCCAAAATCAATTATGTTTCCAAGAATAAATCTTCATTTGTGGTGACACTTATTACCTCCACCAAGGATGATATGGTTTCATCCGCATCTGTTTGTCAACAGAAATACTCAAAAAGTTCTGAACTGATTTTGTCAAAACATTATGGAAGGGTGAGGCATGGCCAAGGAAAGAACTCATTAAATTCTATATCCATGATAGATCATCAATAGGTGCAATTTGATAGATAAAGCAGTTCAGTCCTATTATTATAGTAATTTCTTCATCTTTCAGCCAGTTTATAATTGAAATAAGACAAATTTTTTCTAGGCTTGTTCAGCCTTGTGGCGGGATGAGCTCATGAGCTCTAATAAGAGCCCTCGTAGTTCCAGGAATAAACAATGAAAAGCATAACCATGTCAGGGGCCATATTAGCCATATTACTGTATTCTGCTGTTCAAGTATGTATCAGTTAAAAACAACTACATGCCACGGGACTCCTACACCAAAGTGCAAAAGGCTGTGAATTGATTTTAACATGGCTGAAAGCATTTTATGCATTGATATTGTATTCCAAACTTACAATTAACAATTCAGGCCATTTCATGCTTTTCAAAGGCATAAAAAGCATGGGTTAGTGACGTAGAGAAAAACAGAAATGTACGTTATGTATACAACATATTTTATATAAAACAATGGAATTTTTTCCTCAAATTTCACTGAGATCCCCAAAACAGCATGCATATTTTTATCAAAACATTTACATTATATAAGTATAGACATATTTCAGAAACAATAAATAAACTGACGATAAACTTTTTTGCACATTTGACACATACAATAAACATAGAAAAGTTTAATCTACAGTACAATATCTGCCTCAAGCTAAAACTTTACATCTCAAATTACTAGATACATTGCACAGCATGACTATTTTAACGTTTGTATGTTTCTTTCCATCATTTGCTGTAGCAGAGAAACCTCAAGAGTGGATATTTCCTCCCAAAACATCCATCATGAACCTATGGCTTTATAGTTACAGGTGAATGTGTACTATGGTTATGTAAATTGCTTTGCAATTTAAGGGCAGATGATGTAAAAGGCGATAATATCTCCTTCTAAAATACCGCTTTGCCAGGCATGTTCTCAAGTAAAGACATAATAATGAAAGAATACTTAAAAAGGTGAGGCCCACTAAACAGCTGTGACCTCGGGGCAATGGTCTGATAATGGCAGGTTCTTCGTACTGTTTGCTAGTAAAGGTAAGTCAGAATGCTCATTAACTTTGGACTCCTGTTGCGGCTGCTCTGCTGCCAAACAAGAGCTATGACTGCTGAAGGAACCCTGAGTGTTATTGTTCAGGTAGCTCTGGAACTGTGTCTGGTTCTGGTTCTGTGGCTCAATGTGCACTTTCTTGTCTTGTTCAGGTGTGCAGCCAGACAAAGGGGTAGCTGCTGTACCATTGTTCAGAGTGAAATGGTCATTAGTTATGTATTGTTCCTCAGCCTGATTTGGGTAGTCTGTGTACTGCTCAGCAGCTACGTTGAATGGTCCTTGGGACAGGCTGGCATTGGTCATGCTGACTCGATCTTGGAATGCTAAGGCCTCCATGTAGGGTTCACAGGGCTGGCTGGTTGAGCCGCTGGCTGGTACACCACTGGAGCTCTCCAACTGATAGTACTCAGCTGAAGGGTTAATTAAATAAGTGTTTCCATTCATATGGCTGTCGTGTGCTACAGAGCCATCAGGGAAACACAGCACAGAAGACAAGGGCACCACCTCCGTATGGGACGCAGATGGAGTTGTCATTTCATCCTCAAAGCCCTCTGACTTCTCTTCATCCTCCTCATCTTCATTCTCCTCAGATTCACTGTTGGCTAAGCTCTGAGTGCTGGAGTCAGATAGTGCACTACAAATACTGCTACTATCCTCTTCGTCATCTTCATCGTCCACATTTTCCTCCTCATCTTCATCTTCATCTTCGTCCTCTTCCTCATCGTCATAGTCAAATGGCTCCTCTATTTCATCTGCTGTCTGCAAGTGCATGGATGTGGTCTGTGGGACAGTGTCTGGTAGGGAGTACTCCAACCTGTGCTGGGATTGAACAAGTGGGTTGTTGCTCACTAGTTCGTTGTTTTCGCTATGGTAACCGCTGGTGGGGGAAGCCTCTTGCTGCTCGCGACCCTTCTCTAGTTCAAGCTTCATTATGGTGTGTAAGAAATGGGTCCGAACACGGATGGGATTGAACTCTACTCTTCCAGTCGCATTGCTGCAACCCTCTTTTGTACAGCCACATGGAAATGACATGCGGTCCACCTAAAGAAAGCAAAACATGTTAAAGTACTATTTGTTTTAGAGGGTAAGTAAGAAGCTCTGCTATGTAGTTTGATAGGCATAAGATTTTTTTTTCTTAATTTTAACCAAAAATAATGTACATCATTTAATAGATTACACCTGATCCCTGCAACTTCTTTATGATGTACACTTGCATGCAAAAGTTTAAAATCACCCAGAAATGTTTATGTTTCATGCTTCATGGTTCATGCTAATGTGGCATTAAATTGATTTAAATAAACTCCATTTTTATGAATTAGTAAAATCATATTTTTATTTGTATATTTCTGGTAATATTTACTAATTTACAAATTTACTTGTCTTCTGTTATTTTTATTTTTATTTAAATCTGACATAGATTAATTGATATCACTGAGAATACACAAAAAACAACATGAGTTTTAGAATATTTTTTAAAAAGTTACCCGTTTTTGCAGATGAACTCTTCTTACGTAGCAATACATTAATAAAGTTGCAGATGGCTATTACTGTTGGAAATGACTGATTTATAATTAATTATTTACATAAAACTGCAGCAGTCATTACTCTAGTGTCCTAATGATGAACTCTTTTAGCTCATCCTTAATTAATCATGTTTAATATGGTTGTTGTGGTTTATGTGATTATTAGACACACCTTTGTAATTGTGTTAGCACACCTGAAACTCATTATTCTGTTAAATTAAGCAGATAAGTCGTATTTTACTTTGTTTGCAAGTTACTGGCATCCCTAAAGTTCAATTCTGGTTTCAAAAATGTCCAAAACAAAACAGCTTTCTCAAGAAACACTTCAGTCTGTTGCTGTTTTGTGACATGTTATTCCATGCATCAGATTGCCAAGAAACAGGAAAGGAAAAGAAGCAAAAGGCCTAGATGTACAAGTGCTCAAGAGGATAAGTATAACAGAGTGTGTAGTTTGAGAAACAGATGCCTAACAGGTACTCATTTGGCTGCTTCCTGAACTAGTAAATGGCAAATACCAGTGTCATCTGCAACAGTGAAAAGATGACCTCCAGATTGCTGGCTTTAAAGGCAGAGTTCAAAAGTCAAAGAAAAAGCCATACTGCACCTGAAACTGGCATATTAAAAAAAAAAAAAAAAAAANAAAAAAAAAAAAAAAAAAATAGTGGACGAGGATGACTGGAGAAGAGTATTATGGATGGATGAGAAAAATTTGAAAAGTTTGAGAACTATTCTATCAAGTTAAAAGGATATTATGACATTGCCAATGTACTGACTATGATTCAACGTTATGTTGGTGAATAAAAGTATCAGTTTCTATCAAATACTTTTCTAGGTGATTCCAAATTTTTGAATGCTAGGGTCCTTTAGCATCTTTTTCCATTACCACAGGTATACTTCCCCCTTGTTTATAAGGCAGAGAACACTGAAGATACAGCATGCATGTCATGGAATTACCTGGCACTTGATTCCTGCTATGCTGCAGGCACAAGTCTCAGGGTCACAAAAGACTCTACAGTCACAGCCACAGTCCTCCCTGGACATCCGGATGGCTCGCAGTTCATGTTTCTCATCCACATCAATCTTCTTTACCCCAGAGGTGCGCAGCAGTGCCCGACGCTTCTTAGTGGTAAGAGGCTGCAAGAAGAAGTACTCGTCTACCTCTGTGTTGTCCAGATCGATGTCATCATCAGAAATGTCCTCTGCAGTGAGCGTGTTGGCCTCCTCTGACTCCACTGTGCCATTCTTAGTCAGCTAAAAACAAGCATCCAAGCAGTTTAACACACAAGCAAAGAGGTGAACCTGACCGCAACTTGTTTTGTACAGAAAGACTACGATTTTGGTCAGACAGTGATTATAAAGCAGCTACCTTGAGTTTGATTGAGTTGAGCTTCTCCTCCTTCAGGTGGTCTCTGAGCATGTCTCGGTGGATTCTCTCCTGTTCCAAGGCAAATTCTCCGAGGGAATACTGTCTGACCCAGCTATGCCTGCTGGACATGCCCAGTGTGCTGCCACCCTGGCTGGGCACGCTGGTGAAGCCCTGCCGCCGGCTGAAGTAGTACACCGTCACATTCTCGAAATGCACTCTCCTTGTCCGCAACCGTTTCTCCCTCTTTAATATGGAGTCTGCTGCAAAGAAAACAGCCAATGGGGATATTGGAAATGGAAATGGAAAAACTGTGGTTAACTGGCTACAAATTAAAATGGTAAGATGTGAACAAATTCTTATAAATTCTGTGTATCAATAACATTTCATTCATCATTTATTCTAAGTAAATGTTTTTCAGTATTGCATCAAAACATGTGAAGCCTTTGATGTATTTATGAGAAAATCAGGGTACAGATTTTCTAGCATTGCCCTTAAATATGAAGTTTTTCTTTTTTTCTTGCTAGCTATACAGCAGGCTCCCACATGTCTTATAACACAGCTTTGCAGATTTCATCAAGCAAGTTCTCTGTGCGCCTTTTTAACGACTATTCTACATGAGGGAAGAGCAGAGAGGAGGGCAACAGGGAAGCGTAAATAATCTCCTGCCTGGCCCGAGATGTATAGTGTTGGTTCACAGGCGCAGTGTTCCCAGCATTCACCTCATATCAGACAGACAGGACAAATAGAAACCATCTGTTTCCAACAGATCTCCACCCACACAAAATGGACAATGCATTTCATTACACATGTGTACATGTCAGACTGAGGAGCTGAGTTCCGTTATCCACAAAGGAAATGGAAAACAGCCATCAGCTTGTTTCAAAATATTATATTCTACTGTATATAATAAGCTTCTATTGGTGATTTATTTTACTTGTTCATCCAGTAATATTATTAAACCTATAAGAAAAGCAGGCCAAGCCTTTTTACTATCAAATATTAGCAAATTTGTTTAATCCTGAAGCATTAAAGACAGACTTTCTCTCCCTGATACAAAACCAGGGAGTAGGGAAAAACCAGGGAACCAGGGGAAACGGAGTAGAATTCCACTCACAATTTCATTTTTTTTTTTTTTTTTTTTTTTATCATGGCAGTCAATCACCATGCATGCATATGTCATTTCACTGTAGTCTGCATAGTGCACAATTTCCTTGTCCCTGTTAGCCTCCAGCTCCCAGCTACTAGCAGCTGCAGCTGACACAGAGGCCAAGCTTGGCCCCCGAGGGACGCAGCACCTACTTATGTCTTCAAGCCCCTTCTCTATGGGGAGGGGGCCCTGTCACCCAACTGCATGTCATTCACACAGACAAAAAAACACAAATTTATAATGTGTTGGCACAGCCTTTAACTAAAATTGACGACGGATTTTTATTTATTTATTTATTTATTTATTTATTTATTTATTTATTTATTTATTACCTCCACCAAGGAGGCTATGCTTTCACTAGCATCTGTTGATCAGTTTGTTTGATTGTTATTTAGCAGGGTTGTTCAAAATGTTCAAAACCAATTTTTACAAAAATTGGTGCATTGTCCAGGGAGGAATGAAATAAATGTTGGTGCAGATTTGGATCCAGAAGCAAGTTCAGGAATCTTAATAATGATTTTTTTTTTTTTTTTTTTTTTTTTTACAATTACTTCAAGTAATATACCAATCTCAATGAAAAAAATCTGGCACATTTATACGATGATAAACTATCGATAGGTGCAATGTGGTCCTGATCTGGATATATTTTTCAAACTCCTTTTATTGTGTTTATTTATGAAAGCAATTAAATCCTATTATTAATATTATTATAACCATTTCTTTTTCAGGCCAGTATATTATTAGAACAAGACAAATTTTTGTCCAGGTTTGTTCAGCCTTGATGGGAGTCTGAGGTCAAATGAGTGCCCTTCTTATTTATATTCATGTTTCTGAGTATTTACTAAGTTAAGATTTGTTACTGAACTTTCAAATATTAAATTATGTATGTATTAAATTATGTATACTGTAAACACACTTGTTACACTCACTAGTCATTATGAGATTTCTTTGGTAGCAAGCTTCAGGATGCTCTCGAATTCTCCCAAGGAATTATAACAAACCCACTCTAATCTATGTCATCAACTGTCTGTTTTATCTCTTTGAGATTCAGATTCCTTTGTGTACTTTACTGTACTACTCCTTATAGATGACTCCAGTGTCCTGCAGCGGAGACATTTCTTTTGTGGCTGATTTACCTCCAAATAGGTCACATTCCTTCATAGTAAGTCAGTTCGAGACAGGAACAAATGTGAATTCTCTCAATTGCACGATCACTTTTCAGGCATTTGTATATTAAAAAGCACAAGTGGTAAGTTTCATAGAATTTTAGCTATGACCTGTTTCTTTTCAATCTGGCTCTGTGGATCTGCTGGTGTCACTTCACTTTTGTCTAATATTACTTAGCCTTTTTCATATTCTAATATTCTTTCTTTTTTAAATATTGTTTTTACCCAACATACATCTACACTAAAATAAGCACATATCCCCTCCAAAAAAAAAACAAACAAAAAAAAAACACCATCAGTGAAAAAGATATGATTTCTGAGAGAGATAACCCTCTCTTTTGAATTATTCATGTTTTTAAGACTTTTTTTTAATCAATTGCCATTTCCTTTTACACACACTTACTCACTGCCAATAAATATATTTGTATGCACACATTACTCTAAGTCGTATATTGTGGTCTCTTCCTTTTTTCCTTTTCTTTTCTTTTTCCTCCACACGCACGATATTTAACCATTACTTCCTGTCTGTCTGCACCTTATAATAGTTGTTGTCACAATGTATGTGTATTTTGTTATGTGTTAATAAAACGGAACATAACCATTAAAGATATGAATGCAGCACGCATAGAGCAGTAGAGTGCAGGTCATTGAATGGAGAGTGGTTACATGGTACATGTACAGTACAGGCAGTATTGCACACACACAGCTTGAGACTGCATCAGCTCATTCATCTGGCTGAGTCTGTGCACTGGTGCTGTTCCTAATGAGAGAGGCTGCCTGTGCATCTTTCCTCTTTATTACAGCGCTACACTCTCACTCAGCCTGCCTGCCCACCTCTCCTCTCACAGCTATGATTGTAAACTCATACCACACTCCTCCATCAACACACATGCAGATTTGTTTTCTTGCATTTTATCTGTAGACACGTTAGCCACACCGACTGCAATACATGCATTTGAGAAAGACAGGCACTCACGGGTGAAGGGGCCCGAGGCAGAGGGGTTGACACTGTCACTGCTATCCCCGCTCTCACTGCAGGAGACCTCATCATCAGATTCCCGCAAGGAACAGCATGGGGAGGAGGAGGCTTCCACCTCCTCAAACTTCCTCTTCAATATTCCGCTCATGGCCCTCCGCATCTGCACCTGGAACCGAAAGACAGCAAAGGGGCTGCACATTATCTAATATCCAGTTTAGGGCCTTCATAATCCTCAACACACTCAATTAGCTGTGAGACCCAGACTACCCCTCCCCTCACACACACACACACACACACACACACACACACATACACACAGACAGACACACACACACTCCACTGCCGCCATCCCAGCTCACAGGCGTTCCCTGGGCAATTGATCACCTTGGCACAAAGGAGCTGAGATGGAGGGAGAAAGCTGCTAATTGGATACTACATCTGCCTCACAGGAAGTTCATTCCACTGTCTTTGACTGAGAGGCTGAAGGAAAAAAAGAGGCTTCAGCAACTTGTCTTTTATAATAATAATAAAATATATATAAAATAATATAAAAAATAATCCTATGACCAGTTTATATCATTCAATAGAAAATAAACAAAGCAATTATGTGATTCCACTTAATTGCTACTACACCAAGAGAGCACAAAGTATCAAACACTGACTGAAAATATCCACAAGCTTCAAAATTAATTGAAGTGCATCTTATGAGAAAAAGAAGCCATCTGCTGCTCATTCTAAAAAAAATGCAATGATTCAGATATACATAGTACTCATGGGACATGTACGTGTGCATGTGTGCATGCATGCTTATGTGAAAGCATGGAAGTTTGTCAATTTGTGCATTTTTTTGTAGATATCATAAAAGGTCAATATATAACACAACATCAGTGCTAAAAGAGGAAAGACTGAAGGAGCTGCTGTTGACAAGCAATGTTCCCCCCCTCCCTCCCAGCAGTGTAGCTTCCCTGACTAGCTCTTATAAATCATATATGAATTTAATGAATGATCATCCCTGACTATTAAATTTCAAGTTATTTTACTATAGATTTTTCCACCCTCTGAAAATGGCATAAAAATGTAAATTTGGTTCAATCGTAGACTGGTACATTATAAAACCCTCACTCCCCCATTTCTAAATGTCTTAAGAATATGGCAGATTTCTATATACAGTATATTAATGATTCCATTACTGATCACATGAAATCAGCCGATAAGCAGGTAGCCTTTTAAGTGTGCCACCCCATGATTTTCAGTGGGCTGTTTCTGCCCCCCCCCCCCCCCCCNCCACTACCTGTTTTCTGCAGACACGACTGTTGGCAGGAAATTATAAGTGACATTCTATCTGTCTATAAAGAGCTTCTGGTAGAGTGAAAGGGGTCAGAAACCTCCCACAGTGAACAACAAAAGGCCTCAGGTGAAAGCTGCTATTAGTGCAGACCACTGTAAAAAAAAAAAAAAANACTGTAAAAAAAAAAAAAAATCTATAATGTAAATAGCTATAATGTGGCTGATGTATTACTGACAAACTCTTACAAATGCAGTCAATAATCAATAACTGTAGAATATGCAAAAAACTAATCCTGTATTAACATTGCATTTAAGGGCAATAATAACATATTCTTAAAAATAAATGAAAATAAATCAAAATTGTAGCATCTGATACAGGAGCTTCTGTAACATAACTGTTACAGACCACTTCAATGTCAATTGAGAAGGGCCATTAACTCAGACTGACTGATGCTGCAATTAGACAAATAAACATGAACAAGCTCATCAGTCAACTACACTAAAACTAATCACCATTACACTGGAACTGGCTCTAATAAGTCAAACAATATATTATTTTGATTGCTGCCATTTCTCAGGCATCATTCTTCATTGTGTAACAGTTTGTAATATTTCAGGATTTATTTTGATGTTAATCATTATTGCATTGATTGTCAAAATCGCTTTTGGTGTATAAAACTACAGCTTTGTGCTCCTTCTTTTCACAGCAGCATTTCAAATGTCACATCAGAGCAAACAGTGATATGACTGGAAGCTTTTCTTTCACTCCTTTTTCTCTTGGAAAACTGGAACCAGGAAAGACAGCATGCAGATTCAACCAGTCCTAGTCTGTCTATCTGCCAAAGCAGCTTGCGGGAGAGTTCCATTCAGAGACAGCACAGTGTTTCATCTGGGCTCTGCTATCAAGTCATTACAGATGCAAATGCTGCCTGCGAGAGAGAGGTGGAACCCAGAGAGGACTGGCGCTGCCAGCAAGAGGGTCATTGTTCCCAGGAGGATGTGCTTGTTCACTGCAGTGACATGGCACCGCCAGCACTTGGAGAACCTCCAGAGTCAACAAATGTACCTCCAACTAAAGAATGTGAGGCATCCTCCAGGAAAATGTGAAAGAGAGAGACCACTGTAAAGATTTCCCTTTAAAATGAAACCAACATCATCCAGAGTTACAACTGATTGACTTTCATATTCTGCAAAGCCAGTATCTGGACTAGCTCTAGTCTATGTTCATTATGATTATGACAAGACATAATGCATGATAGCATTATGTCTTGTCATAATCATGATAATGAAGGACTATGTTACATATTACACAAATTTAAAAATTTTTTTTGAATTGTCCACCAAGATAGAGTATGTCCATCAACATACCTCATTAAATTATATATATTTGTTGATTGATTCGTTTGATGGAAATTTCCACAAGAAATGACCTGTACAATTTTAGTCCATTTCCTAGTGAGGATTCTAATTAAATGCCATTGTTGGAAACCATTCATATGCTTAGACCTCAGCAGATGCTGCACTAGGCTTCACTATCCAAAAGTGGTTTCCATGGATTCTAATGCACTGTCACACAACTAGTGCTTTCCGATCTGACAGTGCTCTCAGTGTTATGTCCTAGGTATCAAGATTCTAAATACTAAAGCACCAATGTTTGGGCAAATAAAGTCAATTAATACACTTAAAACAAATTATGTTTATGCATTTATCAGAGTTCCTTTGTGAGTTTACATTAGAGAAAATGAATTAATTACTAGTTCAGTTCAATTCCATCTATGACTGACCTGTATGAAAAGTTCAAGTCCTGACATTGCATTGGCATGACATCATATGTGACAGACCTGTGGGTAATGTAGGCTGAACTTTTATCAGCATGGCTACATATGAACCACATATCAGAGCTTGTTCAGCTTCTCCATCAGCTCCTCTTTGTCTCCAGTGTTGCTTTCCCACCAGCCATGCCTGGGCAGCAAACACTATGGTGCATGGGAGAAAATCCTAGGGAAAATAATGCAGCAAAAGCCTGCTTGGAAAGCCCCTCCCTGTGTTTGCTTGTCTGAGCACACACATGCACTGTGGAAACCAACTCTCTCATTAATCAGCAGCATTCACGGAACTCTTCTACATTTGCAATCTGAATCCAATTATTTTTCCCCAGTCATTCATATGGCTCCTATAATCACAATAAACTGATGTGACAACACAAGTCTCAAGCACTCATTTCAAGTGATGCCAACAAGCCTACGGCATGTGGAGCAAGTCATGACACATCAGTCCTTCAATGAATACGTAACACTTGTGTCGGCCTTACAGGAACAACTGACCTGTATCCAGTGGCAGATTGTGAGTCCTTTCACCTCTTCTCACAGCAGCACGGGCAAACAGTAATAAATGTGGCTATTCAAAAAAGGTGAAACATGATGAATGAAAAGGTTCCCATTTTGTTTCACTCCACTGACTTGCAGCGACCCCTGTGGTCCAGGGACATGAGAAAAAGGGCGCAGGAGTGTGGGGAGAGACTTGTAATTTTCCTGCTCTGACTGCACTGCCGGTACCATATGCTTTATTGTTGCAAGAAGACAGCCTTTCTCACTTTAACTCCCTCTCTGCTTCTCTGCTTCTCTCTCCCTTTCCCTCTCTCTCTCTCTCTCTCTCTCTCTCTCTCTCTCTCTCTGTGGCCACACAAAGGCTCATTAGCTGCAGCCGGCTGAAAGGCAGGAGCCTGACTGGAGCAGAGCAGAGGCAGCCTGTGAGATCACATGGGTGGGATGTCTGAGAGAGAGAGAGAGAGAGAGAGAGAGAGAGAGAAGTCAGGCATGCCTCTGCTCCTGCTGTCTGCAGATATTTTTACCAACATGAGCAAGGGAGAGGGGGAATGAGCAGAGAGGGGGAGGCAGAGGTATGGGGGGTCAGAAAGAGAGAGAAAGACAGAATATTGGGTATGGTAGATGCAGGGTAAGAGGAATGGAAGGGTTACAACAGAGATGCAGAGAGGACGGGAGGGGATTCGGGGGATAGTAAAGGGGAGGGGGAGAAAGAGGAAGAGGTGGAGTGAGAAAGAGAGAGCAGGGAAACAGAAAGCATAGAGAATGGGGCAAGGAAAAGGAAAGAGACACATTTCATGCCAAGATCAACACAATGGGTTTGTAAAGTGTCACAGCATTAAACCACAAAATAAATGCTTAAATGACTTATATACTATAGATGCTGGTACAAGAAAATCTGGGTTCAGTAAAATTCAACAAGAGAACATTTTACATTATTCATATAAAATGGTGAAATTATTCTTATTATTCCTTACCATCAGGAAAGTAGTTTTACACAGAAAAAGCATTAATCTGAAAGAGGCTGTTAAACAAATACCACTACATCTGTATCACTAATGCAAGGCTGGGGATTGAAAAGCAAAACTTTTTGGGCACCACCTGAAATGTTTTAACACAAAAGAGTATCAGAAATTCAGTGTCATTCAATACCTGTTTTTTTTTTTTTNTTTTTTTTTTTTTTTTGCCAAAGTAATTAATCTCGTGTCTAATTAAAGCTTTGTACAAGACAATTTTCTGCAAATTTAATTTTCTCTTGTAAAATTGCAAAGTAGTATTTCAAGTAGTACATAACACAACAGGATTTTCTCTATTTAAAGAGAAAGAGCAGCAACTAATATCAAACTCAAAGTGCTGAAGTAAAAGTACTATTGTAGAATGCTAAGCTTTCCTAATGTATTGTTATTCTAGGACCTAGAATAACATTCTGACATTCAGAAGAAATGGGAAACTGGGAAAATTCAGTTTGCTATGTTCTGATTTATCCCTAACTATATAAATTTCATCTACATGTCTTCAAGGCACACAGATGCATTTTTAATGCCACTAAAAGAGGATGTGTTTAAATCTTTTGTGGGTTAAATAGGTAGTTATCCACATTTATTGACAGGATTTGTATTGTTTCTGTGCTGCAGCATTAAAAACAGCTTGTGCTTTGAGCCAGTACCAGTGTCCTCATTTAACCTGGTCTTCACAGTACTGCACTCCATCCCATTGCACTTCTTCTTCTCTTCCTAAAACAATCCATGCCACATGTGTCTGGACCAGCATGGATTCAATCACAGCTTAAAGTAATTAATGTTATGTACAATACATAGTACTCATCATGGGAAAATATGCTTTTCTCTTTCTCAACGTTACTATTTGATTCAATTTTATAATCACTTTATTCCATGCTTTCTAAGGTGATAATAAACAGTAAATTCCAATAACTGTGTAACACAAAGAGCAAAGATTATATATATATACATACATACATATATATATCTATCTATATATATATATATATATAGATAGATAGATATATATCTATCTATCTATATATATATATGTAAAAGCAAACACTGTATATGAAATGACACTATAGCACCACATGGGATTATGCCAAAATTGGGAATGGGTGGAAATAGACCTGGTTTTATGTTTTAAAGTATTCACTATTGCCATTTCCACACCTTAAATGAATTTGAATATATGACATTTACAATTTTGATAATTTTTTAATAATGTCTGGAGGGAAGTACTGTAGTCAGCTTAGTGGGAAAGGGAAAATGGCAGGAGGAAAGCAACAGCAGAGACATACTTCAACCTGGATAATCATAAAAAAATCACACTTACAGTTCAGATTTTATTTATTTATTTATTTATTTTTATCTTCTCATACTCTCTATATTGACTCTGGTACCCATATTCAACAGAATGAATACATAATTTATATGACAAACCAAGCAGGTTTAATATTCATGAAAACAATGATTAATTAAATAAAACAACCAGTAAATAAGTTATTAAATACAAGATCTACAAGCATCATGGACTAATTCTGTTGAAATTTGGTATGTAGTTCAAGCAATAACAGCAACAGTAATGTGATTAGACTAACACTGGGAGAAGTAAATTATTTCCAGTAATCAACACTGTTGACTAGACAATGGTTTGTTTAGACACGTCTTCATAATTCGTTTTGGTATTGCATGTATTTGCAAGTTTGAAGAGCTAAATGACAGAGGGTAAAAACAGTAACACTGGAATCATGTGGAGCTGCTTTATGGTGTGTTTGCAGCCTCCATCAGCAACATCTGAGGCAGAGTGAGGAGGTTATGAATAGAAATGCCTGTAAATAAACTTTAGTCAAAGGAAATTCTGCTTACATGTATCTAAAATGTTGATGCATGATAAAATCAAAAATGTTGCTATTCCAGTTTATTTTATGTCCAGTTATCTCTTCATATCTGAGCAATGTCTGTGTTTGTTTACTTATTTTCGTCTTGGTTGGATTAGTTGATAAATTAAAACGGGCAAAAACAGCTGATAAAACGAAACTGAGCTTACCTTCAAATCAGCAAATTCAACTGTGTGAATATAACACAGTAGCTCAGCTCAGTAATAGGTAGAATTGTAATGTGAAAAGCTAAACTACAATACGATCACATACATCATACATTATACTCATCAATACTCACAACCAGTTTGCTCGCCTCATCACGTCTTGCACAACTTTTGATAAAATCTGTATTACTAGAAGACTTCATCTGCATTTCTTTAATGCTTCATTTACGCAAATCACATATCTGGCTTTATGACATAAAAATGCAAAATGCTGGAGAGATGGACACAGAACAACAATGTGCCACTGAATGTGACCTATATTTGCTCTGACTTTCAATAAGCTTTCTTATTTAAATGAAGCAAATTAAAGATAGCAGGCATGGAAATAAGCAAACAAAAGACTTAGAATTCATTCATTTATATGGCCAGGCTGTGATGTTGTATTGAGGTCATATGCAAATGATGTGCACAATTCATACTCTTCCTACTGGAGAACATCCAGGTAAATTCTGAAATCTGGTTTCTTATGACATCTCTAAACATGCTGTCCTGTTACTTGAAACAAATAAGGAGCAAACAGAAGAGTGCCTGTTATTATTTTTATTCTTACAGTACATACATTTTATGAAACACATCATAAAGAACAGGATGTACTGGTTCACTCACCACTTTAACTGTTCTCTTTACAGAGCATGAACAAAATGAAAGCCAGAGAGGCATCATTTAATAGCTCCTAGCTTTTGTGTAGCTTTAACTCTGACACACTGCCTCCTTATCAAAAGGTCCACATTGCCTGTAATAGCTGTTACTGGGCTGCTGTCATGGCATAACATCAGTGCCCTAGTCTCTAGATGTGTTGCTGTTGCTGTAAAAATTCTGAGTGCAAAAACAGACATGATGTACAGCATGTTAAAGCACATTCAGTACACGGTGCTTTAACATTTGATCCATGAATGGTCTAGCTTCATGAATGACCCTGCCAAAAACTGTATGGACTGAAAAAAATCACCTGAATACAGATACTGCTTCAGCCTTAAGTCCACATGTATGAAAGACTGGTTTCAGCAACAACAGCAGTGAATCAGAAATTTAACTGCAGGATAGGGTTGAAATAGGGATGTATCATTGCTCCCACACTGATCATCATCATCTTCATCACACCAATTATCCACCTCGTCATCCAAAACCTGCTATCTGATGATCTAATTCAGTGCAGAACAGATGGCAGGACCAAGATAAGGACCAAGGTTTCCATTCAGCTCCATTACTGGAGCTTGAGTATGCAGGTAAGGCAACATGCACATTCAGAACAAGGTCTGCCATGCATCCCTTAAACATTAGGCAGACATGTTCTTTACCATAGTCACCTCTGTCTGTACTACACCTCTACCAACAATACACAATGACAGTATCAACCTTGACAATGTGGATCACTTTCCCATACTTTACTTTACTTAACCTCCCTACCTCATCAACCAAAGCTGACAATCACAAAGAAATACACTGAGACATTAACGACACCACTGTGACGTTTTACCTAACTCAAGACAAGAGCATTTAAAAATTGGATAATCCAGGTGAAAACCAAGCTGCTTATTTTCAAGGTACTCATTCTTCCAACTTTGTTATGTTGTGCAGAGGCCTGTACCATATTGAAAACCTAATACCAGCAGTACAGTCAGACTAGATGCATAAATGTAAGCAAAAGTAAATATTAACTGCTTTACCACCACTATCATCATAAACCAGCTCAGAGGGATTTACCAATCTCACGGTATGTTGACCAGCAGGCACCTGGACAACAGAAGAAGTAGGACAAGGATAACATCAGCACCTTTCACATCACAGAATTGTTTTCCAGACCTCTGCAACTTTCCTTTACTTCACATCACAGGAGCCATTTTGAAATATAGTTCTTGACCTACTCAGGAACTGCTGGGTGGATCTTGCAAGACTGTACATCACAGATTGGTCAGACACAAGCTTTCCCAGTCTGACAAACATTTTTTTAAATACTCATGTTTAGCTGTTTTTGCACACAGTGAAACAAAAAGATCTCCCTACATTTATCAGAACTTGAAATTGAAGCAATGCAGAGAAAAATTACATAATTACAAATGAAAAAAAAATGAATAGTCAAAGTGGACCATCAAATATAGCAGTAAGTGTATCTTGAAGGTATTTGAAGTCACAATCCATGAAAGAGAAGCTCCAAAAAAAGCAGAAGGAAAAAAATCAGGAGTAAGAGCTTAACCACAGAGAGGGGCTATCCATCTATCTTTAGCAATACTGGAATAATGTAGTAAAATATATGTTTCCAGGATTGGCCTCTTCAGCAGATCAAGACTCAGGAGTGACTTGTACTGTATCTGTATCTGCTTCTGCCAAATGCCCATTCAATATGGCTGCTCCCATCACATACTACTAGTGTTTCCACAGTGATGAAGCACACATTTATGCAACCCAGATGGCTTGGCAGATCTTTTTATTATTTCTGTTTTTTAATGTAAGAAACATTTTTTTTGTTACAAGTACAACCCAGACTGTCTGAGTGACTGTGGGTACATTCCAGACCGAGTGATGGGATCACACAGCAAAGACAAACCCTGAAACCACAAATGATCCTGGGCCATGCAAGCAGTCTGGGGTTGTGTTCAACCTCATCCATCACTGGTGTCACACTCAGCCATAAACGGCAACCTTGAGGGAGAGAGAAAGCTAGGCAAAGGGAGAGGGAGACAGAGAGAAAGAGGGAGAGGGAGGCTAGGTCTCAGCTGGGCTCCCCTGAGGAGAGGCTGTGGCCTGAATGATTACACAGCTACAGATGATGTCAGTGGAGGATCCCTGCCACTGACAGAACACAAACACACTGCTCACATATTCATTGAGGCTGTTTTGTAAAAGGGGGTTAAGACCGATTCCTAAATTATACATAAAAATGCCACAGCAGAAGGAGAGGTCAGGGTGCATTCGCTCCAGCATCCATTTTCTCTGGGTGCGTATGTGAATATCATTATGTTAGGAACTAACACAATATCATTTGCATGATCATGTCCTGATGAAAACACTGTAACAAGGGCCACACACGCCAAATATCAAACTGATGTTTAAATTTCTTAAAAAAGGATTATAGTGAATACTGAGCTTAGAAAATCTGCTTTCAGATTTGTTGTTACAAATCTTGGAATCATTTAAAACAGTTTTTAAAGATTAAAATTCTTGTGTCTCCAAGTAGATTCAGAGAACTCGTTAAGGAGACGATTGAACTTGATTGTAATTGTTTATAGAGATAATGCTTGATTAACACTCTCCCCTTATTTATTTTACAGCTTTTTTGTGTCTGTATATTTATGCATTTGATGAATCTGTCATTTTTGTAGTGATTCCTGTAAAAGAGGGTTTTGCATTTTTCCTCTGTGTAAACAAAGGCTGAGTGAATGAACAAATTATAAATAACTAATGTGAAACAACAAGATTACAGAAAAGCAGCCGCAGAACACAGAAGCGTATGTAGCTTTACTCCTAGATGGTGTTATGAAAAATCCACATGCAAAATCTGCAATAAAACTACAGTACGCTCATATTCTTTACACTACACTCAATTCTTTTCCAAATTCAAAACTGGCCTTTCATTATTCTTCATTACAAGTCAGATACAGACTAATGAGAAAAACCAAATAATTTGTTCCATCAACAATGAATGTAAACATTGCTTTTTACATTAAATACAGATAAGATGGACAAATAAGTAGCATCAGTTATCAAAAGCAGTCGTCACTCTCAGTTATCTTTGGCAGAATTACACAGGCAAAAGAAAAACATTCCACAATTAAACACAAAGGAATCCATTTAAGGAATTGCAGAGACATGTACAGATTTATGCAAATGAGGCTTCACATGCACTCTGTACATTTGTTAACTTGCTCTTCGCCTCAGGCTGCAGACAGATCTGCTCCACGCACATGAAAGGAAGGAGATGGAGGGGAGGGGAGGAGTGGGGGTGGAGGGCTGCAGGGGGATGGAGGGGGAGGGGGTGCAGCCTACTGCTCAGCACTCAGCACACGGAGGATCTGCAGCCTCCCTCCTGTGGCTACCGTACAGCGTAGCACTGGGAATCATTGATCTCTTCTTCCTCCTCATAGAACAACAGAGGAAACACAGCTCCCTATTAATCATGTGGGTCCAGAGCTTCCGAAGTAGATCACCAACACTTTATATTTGGCTGCACCGGTTTCATTGTAGCATCTTGTCACAGCATCAAGTTGGAGATAGTTGCCATTATTATGACCAACCATTTAATATCATGTGTAATATCATGGTAAATTACTTGAATGGGAATAAACACTTCTGGCATGATTTGACTCCTGTCATGATAACATAATAGTGTTCTTTGATTCTTTCATATTATTCTTTTGTAATTAACAGTGTTTTATAGAGCCTCATGAAATCAGCATTTAAGTTTCAGTTTAGTGAATTATTATTCAGCATTGGAAAATAACTGCATAATGTCTTTTGTGGCTATAGAGGGCACTGTGCAAAGTCAGGGAAACTGAACCTTATGACATCACAAAGGTTACTTCCTGTTGTGCTGAAGACAAGTTTGAAAATCTAGTTTTTCAGCAAATTCAAACCACGCAACTTGTGATGTAGTCTTTACTGTATGATGTTACAAGGGTCAGTTTCCCTGATTTTGCACAGCACCCTCTACAGCCACTGTTACACCGTTGTTTTGTCAGGCTGAATAGTGCTCACCATAATCAATTAACTGAATTTGATGTGTAAAGAGAATGTGTCAACAGAATAACCTTTAAGTCTTTCTGGTTGTAAACTGTAATCAAAATACATGCTGCACATATAGAACTCAGGAGCACCACAATCAAACTTAGGTTTTCATTTGCGTTAATTCAACTCACTCACTAAGGAGGCATAATCATGTACTTCCACCCTCATGTCAATCACCGCGCTCACCTGAATTATTCATGGGGCTATATTTTATTTATGACTATATTTTCCCATGCCACCTGAAAGTTCGCAAAAGCTGGTTTGCTGGCAGAAACAGAGCTGCCAAACCATTTCATAGAGACAAGGCTGCTTTCATCTCTCACACAGGCTGGGAAAGCTGTGCAATGTGGGGCTCATATTCTGCAGACAAGCCTTATCATTTATATATATAGTCAGCATCTGTTGAGATCTTAAAACATTTTCATATGCAAAAACATTAGAACTCTTATCTCAGAAAATGTATGAAGTAGGCCAGTTGTATGTGACTATATGTAAATTAGAGTAATATAAACTAAAATAAAATACTTTGAGATAAATCAGAGTGAATGGTGATTATCAATATACATATTATATGATGGCTGTTATTCAAGGGATTAAGTTAGTTAAAATGTAGAATGTAAAAAATATGGGATATTCTGTTCATTTGGATACAAGCTTATGAAGCTAAATATTGTCAACAGAAAATTGATGTTTCTACAATTTTTACATGTTTTTATACAGTAAAATGTACTCATTACAGTCAAAAATACTGCAAATAGAGTATACAATTCTTTATTAAGCATCAATGTAACACATTTGGCATTCAGCATTTTGGAAATCTATCATCATGTTGCCAAACCATGTTGGGTGTTGGGTCCTTTAATAACAACATCTTCACCAAAATCATAAATATCTCATTGAATAATGAGATATTTATGATTTTGGTAACTAAACAACATAGCTTTTCATTTACTGTTTGGAGAACTGCCAGTGCTTTTTTCTGAGACTTTTTATTGAATTGATAATATTTTGCCAGGGACAATCTTCCTCATCACATTATTGTCTGTAAAAAAATAAAGGGGGAAAAAATGGACCTACCAGAAAATCAAAGGTTTTCAAAGTATAAAATAGAACCGTATTACCCTACCACTTTGAGCCTTTTACCTTTTCATTTGTTCTAGTGTATATAATTTAAATGATCACTTTTAGCCTTAAAGTGCCAAAAATTAAACAAATGTTTCTCTACTTAACATCACTGAAGTGCTAAGAGGTAATATTCAGTCCTCTGGTTTGTTGCTGTGTGGTCTTCATTTATTTCTGGAAATAACTGATTTTGCCTTTACTGGTTTAATACAAATTAGCTTTTGAATTGTCATTTCACTTGAGCTTTCCTTAATGTATGAATGAAAAATATATAATATGTATAATCAAATGTAACAATTGGTATACCTTGTAAAATATTTGCAAATCAAAAGAATATTTATAGAATGAAGGTGAAACTTATGATTTTGGTAACTAAACAACATAGCTTTTCATTTACTGTACAACATAGCTTTTCATTTACTGTTTGGAGAACTGCCAGTGCTTTTTTCTGAGACTTTTTATTGAATTGATAAAAATAGGGCTGTATAAAACATATGTACATATAGCAGACACCCTAGTAGGCACTGAGAAGTAAAACTCATTAAGTTAGAAAATATATATGGGGGCTGCTTTTTTCTTAACAGTTCATTAGTTGGCAACAGATAAAAGATTCCAAAAAGGTGTCATGGCAACATCTCAAGAGAGCACAATCCTGAACCGTGAAAGCCCAGCACTCCACCAGGAAGAAGCCAAACACACAAAAAGAGTCACATCAAAAGCTTCTAAATTGGGACCACGAACCCTGCTGAGGCACACAAAGTTGCTCTGTCATCTAAAAGGTTGATTTTAATTCACACCACATCCCTGCTGTATGTTTCATTTTAATTATTTTATCTCAGTATCTACAAAGAGAAACTCCATGTGCAATGAGATTTAATGAAAAAGAGGAGGAATGTGTAATGTGGAATGCTGAAAAGCTGAATGAGACAAATGCTGTTCCAGCTAATAAAAATCTGCAAAACCATAAATTATTGTGTAGAATTATGTCAGGTTACAGGATGTCAAGCAAGGTAGAAAACAGCCCGCTGAACTTATAGCAAGATAGCAAGAATAACCCCAGCAGATTATTTTATATCTTATTTAATACCCCCAACACACACACATACACACACACACACACCAACTGACAGTTTGACCTTTGCCTTACACTGATAGTGAATTCTTGCCATTCCCACATAAAAGGAAACAAATTGATTTTACTGTGATTGTGAATGTCTGTGTGGGGACAGATCACCCACACCAGAGACGTACAGAGAGACTCATCTTAGCGCTGTTAAGCCATAACACCTTTCCTGTGAATCTTTAATGGATCACATTCACTGTAATCAAGCTTCAACCATCTGTGCTACAGCATGTAATACCAAAGCGTGGCACATTCCCTTATTCAAATAAGCCAGCTTAATGATGCTACTTTGCACAAGTGAATGTATCTATTTAATGCTGCAGCGTCCTTTAACTCCATGCTGCATATTGTAATTAAATTCTGCTCCTATGAGGAATGGCTGCTGAAAGACTGAAGAAACAGATGGATTGAGGAGGAAAAATACACGTAAAAGAGGGGACCCCACTACCACCACCCACACACACACACACACACACACACACACACACTGCCCACCCCTCACCATTTAAATCTCAATCACAAAGATAGAATGTTTGTGTGTGAGTGTGCATGCATGGTTGTATGTTTGAGTGCATGAGTGTGTGCATGCAGGCAGCACAGGACTGTTGGTGCCTCCTTTTCTCACAAAAGAGGCTGGAGGAGAAACAACAAAGAAGGAAGAGCTGGATAATGAGACGTGCTGCCATACTCAAGCCTGATATCACCACACCAGCAGCACAGCATGGATCTTTGCTCAAACCAAACATTGACATCACATTATATCACCTTTCACTGGTGACTAGTTTAATAATAAGACTGTCAGATTTATGTTTTTAAAATTCAAGATATATAGACAAAATATACTAGTTACTGCATTTTTTTGTACATCCATGTATTATTATACCATTTTGTATTCAATTACTGACTAATGAGGTATGTGCTATTATTATTATTATTATTATTATTATTATTATTATTATTATTATTATTATTATTATTATATCTTTTACAGATTATAGTATCTTTTGATTAATGTACAGTATATTCTAGACCACTTGAACAGGCAATAGTACAAAATATTGGTCTAGCCTGTAAGACTCTCATATTTAGGACATATAAGAATGATGGTTGATTTAAAATAAAATATTTCTATCAAGCATAATACAACATATTCTAGAAAACAAATTGGTGTTTTAATCACAGACATATCAAAGACATGCATTATAATCCACTGAGACTAGCATCAGCCTTCTGTATTGACTCAACACTGTTGCCTGTATCAACATCAAATCACATCTCGTTATCTGAGGGTCTTTTGTGGAAGCATGGCAACAGTTTGTGCGAGGTTTTAGCACCATCTATTTCAGAAGCATTATTTCAATGTGTTATTGTTTTGCAAAGACTGAAAGTGCCATTCAAAGATTTTTGAGACTGAAACAAAGAGATGTGGTCTTACCTTAGTAAAATATATTACACTGCAGAAACCCACTTCTGTTCTGTGAAAATAAAGAGAAATACATATCAGAAATGATTTTTGTTTCTACAGCAGTGAAACAGTTATAATCTCTGTATAGCAACAATATAATTTTTATATTCACAAGAGATCAGGTATTTTATGCTGTTTGTTGTGTTTATCAGCTGGAACAAGGTACAGTAGCTAAATGCACAGTTACTGCATGCACTCATTACATTGTTATCACAGCAGAAGTCTAGAAGCTTGTCAGGAAAACATAACTTTGCTATTTCAGCATTGCTTTATGATGGACTGACAGCTTTATCTCTTTGTGAGCCACTCTGTCTTTTCATAATGGGGGGGAGACTCCCCAGGGGAAATAGAAGGGGAACAGGCACTCTTTGCCTCTGTTGCCTGCAGGAGGATCTTCAGGGTTCCAGACTCTCCTGGTCTGCATGGGAGGCCAGTCAGCTGGCCTTTCTCAACCACTGACACACGTGGGCACTCAAGAGCTTTTAATATACAAAGGGACAGTATCTGTGACATGCATGATCCCTTTGGCTCACACTGTTTTTGCCACTTATGAACTTGCCACTTACAATGTCTAATGTGGAGCAAAGAAAACATGGTCTTGATGCACTGGCATAATCCTGAAATGATGCAGTTTGTTAGAGCAGCTGAAGTGACTGTGCCAGTATGATGCCCTGATGAGTCTGACAAATGGACAATTCAATGATGTATCTCAACTGACCCAGCATATATTGAAGCAGCAGTTCTCCAACTTCTTGAAGCACGTACCACCTCTGAGCAAACAAACATCTAAGTATCAGCTCTCCAACAAACTGCAACCTCTGAGAAAAATCACACAATCACATGCATGCATGTGTGCTGTACTGAAATCAAGAAGTTAACCTTGAATGTGAAAAGCTACTGGCAGCCATATAAAACAGAAGTACATAGTGTGTAAATTCTTAATTAAAATAGAATAATAATTAAACTTAAAAATTAATCCTTCATGACCCATTTGTAAATACTTTGCCACAACAACATAATTTCAGTGGATTTCAATTGTTTTATTTGTGTGCATAAACTGTTAAAGTCATCTGACATATGACCAGGGGGCGCTTCAAGTAAAATTAGTAGGCTTACATGGATACCATACTCTGATTTTTGCCTGTGCTGCAATTAAGGCAAAAATGAGCAGTAAGACATGTAGGTATGGATAGTATCAACAGGATTTGGTTGTCCGCTGAATATACATGAATCCTTGTGGGGGATGCATGTCAAGTGAAGAAATGCATATTGAGATTGCTTCCACAATTTTAAGACAATTGATATTTTCTTGATATTTTCTTGAGTAAGTCAGTGCACAATTGCAAATTGTAGGTCCTTTACTCTGAGTACAACAAAGTCAATTTATGCTAATGTCAATCTGATTATGTTTACATCATGACATTAAAAAAAAAAAGAAAAAAGAAAAAAGAAAAAAAGATTTATTGCCTGAATCACAGTGAAATCGAAGTTTTCACATGCATGTACTGACTGGTGACCACAAACCACAGTTTGAGAACCACTGTTTAAAGTGACAAACATGAGATTAACGTAGAACATAGCCGTTATTTTATGCAATACGTGTCTGAAAAGTAAACATAATGCGCTTTTAATCTGATCTCTGTGCACGTGTTAAACTAAAGACTGCATCATCTTTCTTAGATTGTTCATACTTACCATTCATTTCCTTACTATCATCAGTAACCAATGCTCAGTCAATGACGCTCTCTCTCAGTGGACTATTTGATCCTAGACCATCACTGTGTCCATGTATGGAAAGGCTCCACTGTTTGAGATCATTAACACCGGTGTTTGATTCCCGAACAGTGTTTAACCGGCACAGTTGTCGCATATGCAGACACTGGTTCTTTGCTGCTCAGGAACAATGGTGCAGCATCACGGTGACTGACAGCTCCGGGACAACGTGACTGAATTTGTCCAATCACAGCGTGAAGAAGCAGGAATCAGGGGGCGCACAGCAAAGGCTCAGTGCATCATGTGTGACCAGAAGGTGGCTTTAATCAGAGCCTGCAAATAAATCTCACTGGGATTTATAATGAATGATACGCTACAATTAATTTCCCTGTAGTTTATCTTTCATTTTACACTCCTGCTGCCACATCTGCATAATATGCTGGTCTTACCGATTCCACTTTTGTAATGAATTTAGGTAGGTTTCATAAATATGGCACATAATGGCAATGAAACTAATGAAGGTAGCAGGCTTGTAAAATCAAACTGCTGCCTTGATAAACACCCACAGCCATACTTTACATATCAAGTTTAATTAGTCTCTGTGGTTTTCACTATTATAAATTTGAACTGCTCCTACGGGCTAAATCAGCCTCATGTGGAAGGTCTTTTCGCGGTCAAGATAGTTTGGGCAGATGTGTTGTAGTTGTTTTCATGTCTGCTGAGTGGAAATAAAATATTCAATAGAAACTCTTCAGCATTTGGCTTCTCAGGGTTGAGGGTTCAACTGATATTATACGATAATCTAGTGAAGCACACTGCCATCTTGTGGTCATTTTGTCAAACTACTGATGTTCTGCAGACCCATACCAATTAAAAATGTTGTCATCATTATTTCCAAATACAGCCAAAACTGTCAGTGAGTAATGGTTAGTTACTAGTTCTTATTAAGAGAAAAGGGGATTATGCTCAATGATTTATTGATGTTCTTGAGATTCAGGTGAGCAGTGTAGTACCCTGCTGAAGGGCATGCCAATGTAGTCACTCTTTTACCCTCTTCAACTGCATTTTTCCAGCCGTTCCAGTGATTCAGACTGGTGATCTTTTAGTTACCACACACTAGGCTACTGACACTCCAGTTTTGGAATCAATAGTTAAAGTATTAATAAAGCATTTATAAATGCCGAGCATTGATACCTGAAAGTAGGCAAGGTGTTTGTACTTCTCATAATGAACAGCAGATGATGCTAAACTGTTAATTCTGCAGAACATTACGAATGATAACTGCAGAACATTATGAACGATGTCTGTGTTATATTACTAATTTATTTCAGCCAGGTAATAGCATTTAAGTGTAGAAACACAACTCACTCATGACATCAAAGTAAAGGACAATGTCATCTTCAGGTACATGGGAAAGGGAGGCATTCTTGAAGACATAAATTGCAGCACCCACTTGTAGTACTGAAAAGAAAATATTTATTGTGTAAATCAACCAATGGGCTTCATCAAGTTTAAACAAACTGACACAAAGCATCCGCACAGATAGAGAAGGTAGCGGGAATGCAGTCAGTTATATTTTAATTACAATATTTAAACAACCAATGGGATATTTAAGCTGAGCATGCAGTCATGTGGTTTTTAAACAAATAACATATTGGGTAACAACTTCAGCTAAATGCTCACTTAATACAAATAATATTCAGCTTGGTAGTATCATTGATTTGCTATTCAACACATAGTTTAGGTTTTGAATAATGAATAAGTCAAAATGAGACTGTTGTTTTTTCTTCTTTTGTGTGATTGCTGGAAATTACATTTTTCTGCAGTCAGATACCTACTAAGCTATTAGAGCTACACAGAACTGCACAATGATTATTTTTTAAATCATTATTGAATTACCATAAACAGTTAGCAAACATTGTCATATAAATGGTTTCAGAGCATTGACTGAATAAAGAAATGCATGAGTTGCCTTTCAGAAAAGGCATGTACAGTACATGTGTGTCATGTTAACACATTTCTGCTCTTCAGTTCTGGTAAAAAAAAAAAAAAAAACAGTCATGATCTGTTTGCATTTCACATTTTACATTTAAAAATATGCACGGCTTTGTTACTTTCAGGAAATGTGCCATTCTCTTTCCCTCTATCTTTAGATTGTTCGGATGTTTTGTGTTCTTGAAATACACAGGGTTGCTGTGAAGAAAGTGTTGTGCTGTCAGATGACCCTGTCAGTGTAACCTGATGGCTGTTAATGGATAAAGGAGCAGGCGATACCTATCACTCTGCTCTAGCCTATTCTGAATTATGCATTCCTCTCAGCCTAACCTAGTATATCTTGTGTCTTTCATTCAGCTCTTCACACTGAAAAGAGCTATCAATAATATGTTTTGATTATTATGTCTTCCACAATTGCTACAACAAGAACTTTTACAAATTGTCAGCGTTTTTAAAATTCAATGTGGATACAAAAGGTACTCTTCATGCTGCATGTGTGGTTGTATGTAGTACCTTGTAGCAGAATGGCTTGTGTTTCTCTTTAGTGAGCTTTTGCAAGGAGCCTGTCAATTCTCTAACTCTATAGAGCCGCTGATAGAAACCCTCAGGCTGCACAGAAAGTGGAACCCTGTCAAGTGTGGTGACCTGTATCTTCCCCTCCTCTAGTCAGTGTACCTGGTGATACAATTGCACTACAATGGAAATTCAATCAAGAGATGGACTGGAATGAGTAGCAACTGTTCTCGTCTCCCTCTCCAGCTCTGCTGGTGATCAATCAATCAATATACATTGGAGCTCTCAATACACCTGGATTGAAGAGGCTTTTATATTGAAAGGTGGCTTACACACAAGATCATCAACTTCACTTTCAGTAACTGTGAGTACTGTTATTCTTCAATTTGTGAGTATGTCTGAATTTGTTGTGATATTGCTGATACTGGTGGTCACGTCTGGTCGGTCTGGGTCACGCAGGGTGTACAGTAATTATTCAGATCTTCACATAGTAAAGCATATCCAGGCCATAAATCAATCAATGTTAATTGAGTCAAGTGCAAAGCTAATACTGCTAATACCCACAATTGGAGTTAAATTGTGCTAGAAAATTGACTTGAATAAATTATGTTTTGTTAGAGTTTGCGTACTATAAAAAAGTCAGAGAAATTCACCCATGTAGAGTCCATTAAAAATAAACTATCCAAATGCAATTACTGTAATCTATGGCTGCATGTTTTATAAAATGGTAAGTGGATCAGAGCTGAATTTCACATTTCTTTCTATTCCAGCATTATGTATTTTTCTTTTTTCCCTGAGTGCTAGTAAATACTCTCCTCATGCTGTTGTTCACTTTACACTGTGAGGAGAACAATCAACAGTCTCACATGGATGATTTTAATTGAGGAAGGCATTCTGGCTGAATAAAGAAATGCATGAGTTGTTGTGAGTGGGAACCTATCCTGTCATGTTCCAGCATTGTGAATAGCTGATGGGTTTGAATGACAGGGTATCTATGACAACTGTACACCTTCATTTAGTTTGAAAGAATTGGCATGTATGTTAAATGGGCCATATAGCATATAAAACTGAGATAGCATCCATGCTACGTTGGGGCAGGACAATGGTTCACAGCAAGAAGGATGAGACTTTTTTTTTTTTTTTTTNCTTTTTTTTTTTTTTTTATATGGCGTTTCCATAGGTTTCCCCATTGTCATGTGGGCCATGTGCTCTGGTTTTCTCTTCTAGCAATTTAAAGAAAAAGTCAGTTGATTGCAAATTCTAAATTGGCCACTTGTCTGAGTCTGATAGCCTTGCAATGGATTTACAGTTTGGGTGTTTCTCCTCATCCACCTATGATCCATCCATCCATCCATCCTTCCATCCATTGTATATACCCACCTGTCCCAGGGTCATGGGTGTGTGTGTGTGTGTGTGTGTGTGTGTGTGTGTGTTTGGGGGGGAGAGGGGGTGCATATCCCTGCATATCCCAGCAGCCATTGAGTGAGAGGCAGGACACACACACTGGAGTCTTTCACAGGGCTGATATGTAGAGAAAAACTGATTTAGACTGCGGGAGGAAACTGGAGCACTCAGAGGAAACCCACAGAGACAAGACATTGAGAGAACAAACAAACTGCATACAGAAAGGTCCCAGCAGAAAAATCGAATCCAGGACCTTCTGGTTTCTTGCTCAGTGCTAACCACTAAGCTACTGTATCACCTCCAATCATCCAAAGGACTAAATAAGCTGTAAAATAAAAAAAAAAAAAACAAAAAAAAAACAACAAAGCCTTATATCCATTTTAATGTTGTAGTAAATAAATTTGACCACAAGATGGCTTCAAGGTACACACAGAAAAATAAGGATGCGGCCTGACCATTGCTGGAGGTTATTTTTATGTCCTTCTGAGAACGGACTGTTCTCCAGCCAAAACAGAAAAAAATCATACTGAAATTACAGCAGCAGAAAAATTGGAAAAGGGGGAAAATGGAAAATTGCCAGTAACATCACACAGCCATATACTGAGACACAATTCATACTGGAAAACTCATACTCCAAATTGTTCATGTAGTATTATAAAGATACTTTCCCTGCAGTACCTCTAAAACAACATCATTAAACGCATTAATGCACTTAGAGTACAACATTTCAATGAATTTATTTTTCCATTACTAATCTCTCACCAGCTAAAACCATTTTATTTGATATTCGCTTATCCTACTCAACTTGCTGTGACTTCTGATTTAATATGCTGAACTGCATGACACTTTCACTGTAGTAAAGATTAATTAAGCTCCATACATTTTTCATAATGGGCACTTTTGTTTAGAAAACCATTTCAGCTGACATAAATTACTGTGGGCAGTCTGGGGAAGAATTCATCTTCTGGGTCTTTTTTTTTTTTTTTTTTTTAGATTGCCCAAACATTGAGCAGAGATATAGCAGAACAGCCCTCAGCTTCCATGCTCTACTGGTTACAAATTACAAATACTGCACCTTTCTATCATTATGCCTCTGTTACTTTCTTGTTAGAATTAGTTTAATGCAACTAAGTTACAGTAAGAAACATGATACAATGTACTATTTGCCTCTGTTGTGTAAATTAACTTAAATTGTAAATTAAACCATCTAAACTTAATTTTATCACAGTAAGTGCACATAGCTCCTGTTGATGGCCTGTATGGTGTTAAGTTCAGTATTCAGTGCGCAGCCGGTTTAAGTTTTCTTTGATTTATTTGGTCTCTCTCAGAGGTGCTTATGAGTGTAGCAATAACTTGTGTAGTATCATATCTTATTTTATTATATATGATATTGCAGAATTCAATACAAAGCATATTATTACTTAAATATATACACTCAAAATCTGTTTAATAGTGAAGTTTTGTAGTGTGGCTGATGATTTGTATTATAAATCATATTGAATCAAGTCAGGAATTTTATGACCATAGTGCATTACAACTGATGTAACTATATTGTCATATATAGTTTAAAAAATGATCTTAAAAGAAATAAAAAAAAAAAAAAAAAANAAAAAAAAAAAAAAAAAAGATTAAAAAAATGATTTAAAATAATGATTCTCCATTCTTGCTCATTTCTATTATTTGTTATTTATAAAATCCCTTTCTGTATTGGCATTAACTAAATTAAAAAATTAAATTTTTAAGAATTAATAAAAACTGAGTTATATGTTTTTGCAAATGAATTGTTTACAATTTTACCATGGTGAAACCTCGTAAGAGATCAAACTCATACTCTTATGTCATTATATAGTAGTTTAGAACAAAGAGTATACAATTTTTACGATGAGTGATGTTTAATGACAAAGGCAGTACACTACATACATAATCATGAATTAAAGATCAGTGAATCCTGATTAAACCTCATAATTTCACGCAAATGATGGGTAATGGTGCTGCAGCAAATAACTTGACATTAGATGGATCAGACACACTTTTCTTAATGGGTAATACATTACTAAGCACAAAGCAGAAAACTGTTCCACTGTACAAACCCAGTGTATGACTAATATCTCTTACTGCTCATGTTTTTCAAAGACATATTTATAACATGGCTGCCATCATAAGCTGCATCAGAGAGACTTTGGGTGTCTTTATAAAAGTATCCTTATAAACAGAAATATTTGCCTCTTAGCATCACTGTCCTAGCAAGGCATTTTACTGGAAAATATGAACCAGCTTTTTAGCTCTTTTAATTCCTTTTGGAGACATGCTGATAAGGAAGTCAGAATTCAGCTCAGGTATGGAGTAAGGAGTATGGAGTATTCAACTGGCTTCTTTATTTTATTTATTATTACTATGGATCAGCATGCTAAAGTCAGAGCATGACTAACAACATGTAGTTTTGTGTGTGTGTGTGTGTGTGTGTGTGTGTGTTTTATTTATCTGGATCCAGACCAAACTGCACTGCAATAATCTATCATGGGATAAATATGCCTATTTTATTTTTTGTTTTTTCACTGAGACTGGAGTTTTATTTTTGAAGAAATTGTCAGAAATCTGAAAAATGCTTTCCTTATAATGTTAAGAAATTATTTTAAAACTCATGCATCTGCTCCTGAATCTGGATCCACACCTAAATTTATTGGATATTTCCCCGTGCCAAGTCTCGCTCTTCTACCAAGTTTTGTCAAAATTGGTTCATAACTTTTGAGTAATCGTATTTTTAAAAACAAACAAACAAAACTAACTAACTAACAGACAAGAGTGAAAATATAACCTCTTTAGTGGAAGTAATACTGTATGTTTTTTAACATTGGCTAATTGATCTGAGGAGCATAAAAACATGGCTTACAAGTTATTTTTGTACAATTCCTTTTAGCTTGTTTGAGTTATATATGATGTGCCAGAACATTGATAGTATCAGTGCTTAATGGAGAGAGTTGTTTAGATTTGGACATTCATCAGAATACATTTGACCATACTGAGCATTTTATTGACAGTAATGTAGGTCAACCTTCTTTGAGTCATGGCTCTTCATCTTTTGTCACTTGAGACAGTTATTTTTAGGTTCTTTTTGCATTTCCATCGTGGCTTTTGGTGCCGAGATTGGGTGTCAGGCATGACTATGTCAGAGGACAAGCAGAGGCTAAATATATGCTCTGTTGCTATGAATGTGGGAGATGTGTGTTTTCCTGTGAAATGATTGTCTCTATGGCCACCTCTATGGCCATAGAGACATTGTCTCTATGGCTACCTGTTGTAGTAGTATGTTGCTCATGAACAAAATCTGAAGTGTTACAGGTGAGCTGAAGTGCGGAATGGGAATTTAAGGCTCTCCTGGACCACTTTTCAGCTCTGTCACTGTCCTGTTTCCTATTTACTGAGGCCTTGATTGCTGTTTGCCTCAGGAAGGATTTGACAGAAATGTATGCCATTCTAAAAATGATATTATCTTACATAGAGCCTCACAAGTTGAGAAACAAAGTTCTGTGAGCTCAGGGCAGAAAGTGTAGGGGTGATTATTTACAGAAATCTGACACCTTAATTGATAGACAGTGGTGGGTGGATGCTGTCAGAAGCCATGTATCAGTCACAGTCCCACATGACAATTACAGGAAACACATACCTGTCATTCCATTTTAATGACGACTCTCCTCAGGTGGAATGACCCAGATTCAAGGAGGTTGTGATTTTTGTTTCTCCTAAAATTTGGAATGCAGAACAGAGCAGCAGAGGAGAAAAATCTCTTTCTGAGTCACTGGAGTACTGTGTAATTTTAATCATTCTGAAGCTTAATCCTCCAAAGAAATCAGGTCACTTAATTGTTAATGCTTTATAATCCTCTTTTGGATACCACAGATCTAATTAAGGTGCAAATTCGTTTGTACTTTGCTTCGTCCTCCACACTTTTTTCCCTCATGTGCTAAATCTTTGCCTATTATGATCTGCTTCATAGAAACCAGTGCAAAGGTGTCCAAGTTTTGCCTCTGAATGAAAGTTTCTGCAATTTATTACCAAGGAAAGTGAAGGGGGCAAATACTTTCACCAGAGTTTCTTTGATTTCTGGTCAGAGGTCATTGCACTATCCCATTCTGCAAAAGTGAAATTTAAATAACTCCAGTATCTTCTAGTCATGCTCTGGTTGGAGCATGGAGCATGTCTGGTTTTAGCATGTATTCAGACTCATGTCATGTGTTTTATAATTCTCAATTTAATTTGAATTTAGCATGGGGATCATGGTTGTCCGTTCAGTTGCTGAACATTTTGTTGTCATGGTGATGTATAAAGAGTGGCTCTGTGGGAAATTAATTAATGTGAAGGAACTTGACACCAAAGCAATTCTTTAACACAAAGAAATATCATGATTAAATTAACAATGTCCACAATAACTGTTAATGATTAATATTCACGTGAATTCAGCGAAAGTCTAATCCACTCTTCCTCTATGTCGTTGCTGTCTGTCTTTTACCTTCACCATCTTTAAACTGTACGTTTACCTCATGTTCCCAAGCATTACGTGACACTTCTCTGTCACTAAATAAGAATACAGATGAGGTAAACATACAGCAGGATATAATTTACATTAACTTGAAGCTGAATGCACAAGAGAGAAAACTTTTGATCTGAAACCAACTCAGACCCATAAATCAGCAAGCTGACACACAACGGTCTTGATTAGGTCTTCACCATTGCTATTTTTTCTCCTAGATTAATCTATTCACACATTTTAACAGTTGCTAGTATGTGTCTGTGTGTGGATGTGTGTGTGTGTGTGTGTGTGTGTGTGTGTGCGTGTGTGTGTGTGTGTGTGTGTGCCTTTGTCACTTAAAGCTTTTCATGTACTGGCCGCTCATCTCCTTTGTCATGAGAAAAGAACAGCCTTACTTGTGTATCTAATTATAATCTCACATACACAAACACACACATGCGCACACACACACACACACACACACACACATACACAGCATGAAGAGCATCTGAAACAAAGTGCAACTGATGTTGGCTGGAGGCTTAAAAGCAAATTATGTGTGGTTTTGTTAGACCAAGAAAGATTGATTTTTGATTCCGATGGACAATTCTCTTTGTGCACCAAAGACTGCAAGCTAATGATACGTGTCTGTTCATGACAAACAAAGTGTTTCACAAGAGTGTAGCATTCTGTTTTTATACTTTGTTAATATAATTTGTACAATATTGTGACAATGAAACATAAGTCTAGACCAGGAGTAGGCAACCTATGGCTCTGGAGCCACATGCAGCTCTTTTACCCATCTCCAGTGGTTCCCTGTGGCTTTGATTAAAAAAAAAAAAAAAAAAAAAAAAAAAAAAATTATATGGAAATGAGTTATATGGAAATGAGCAAGTTATTTTTTAACATTTTAATTTTCATTTATCATTGTTGTGATTCTTACATTCTCTGATTGTACAAATGTGTAGTCTATACACCAAATTTAATTTTTTTAAAAATATTTCATCAACAAAAATATGTGTCATAGCCTATGTCCACCACCCAGTGCCTTATCCTCTTAATTTTCCCAAACCTCAATAGCAGTGGCTTGCATGATGTATACACATAAATGGCTAGTCTTGAGTCTCCCTAGCTATGGATTCCAAATACAAAAAAAGAAAAGTCACGGAGGGAAAATAAAGAATTCATAGTGTGTGAACAGAGATTTGTTTGCTTGTATAGAGGCTCACTCTCTCACTTTCCCTTCCTGAGAGAGTTCAAAGAAGGACACAATCATATCAATTGTGATTATTTTCAACGTGCAATCATTGGAATGCAAACTACATTTGGGAAAAGATTCAACGAGTTCAGAAAGAAAAAAGTACACTATCCTCCCCTGGACATTTACCCATTCTTGCTGAATATGTTCTCATTCACAGGAGTAAGTCAACCCAACACTGGAATTGAACTGGCCAACATAGCTGAAAAGACTTATGGGTGTCCAAGTTCAAAAGCCTGACAGCCGAGCTTGAAAATGTCGCCCATCAGAAGGCCATTCTCACTCAAAAACACAAATGGAGTGATACTGAAAACCTCCCAAACCCGACAAACGTGTTTGAAACATGGAATGCTATTCCTGACAATTATATCAACATGAAGAATTATACATTTGGAGTCCTGTCCATCTTTGGATCAGTGTAGTTGTGTGAGCAGGTTTTCTCAGGCATGAACTACATAAAATCCAAATATCGCTCCCGCTTCATGTGAGAGCTTGCAGTCTTTTATGAAGATCAAAGTTACATCTTACAACCCTGATATCGAGAAGATCTGTAGTTCTATAATTTCATGAATGCAACAAAACATGGTATTATTGCAATGGAAATGCAAAGTTAAAGTACTATAAATAATCATAAATAGCCCACTGCAGAGTAGTCACATGGTAAAACATTTTAATGAATGCTCATTTACACCTATTAGTAATATTGATAGGCTCATTTAGACTTAATAGGATGCATTAATTTCATTATAGGCTGAAATATGTTTTGTGGCTCCAGACAGATTTTTTTTTTTTTTTTNTTTTTTTTTTTTTTTCGGCCAAAAATGGCTCTTTTGATAGTAAAGATTGCCAAGCCCTGGTCTCAACTGACCAACAGCATTTGCAAAACAAAACTACGATCAGAAAAAGAATTTCTTGCAAGTCCTTCCTACCAATCTGTTACATAATTATAATTCATCTTCTACATTTCCCCTTAATTTATTATTTGTATTATGGTCTTAAAATACAGCATGAAGGTGTTGTTGGATTGTTATAACTCAACTACAGTACAATTTAACACTGGTAACAATTTAACACAATTTAGCCCTAACACTGCTCTCTATATCTACCTGATGATACTTTGCAGATACTTATTTTTGTCCCCACATTTTAATAATCATTAGCTTGAATTCCTGGATGCTTAAAAATTTACCTTCATCGTTAGAAATGTCATATTTGTACAAGAGCAGTCAGATACAAAGTAAAACAGAAAGCTGACTGCAAGAAGCTTTTCATTATGCATGAAGAGGTAATTATGCTGAAAATGATGAGTACATGAAAGAGGAGAGAGAGAGCTATATAAATGAGACATTCATTTCCGAGAGTCACATGCATTCTGTCCATCAGTGTTCCAAATGGCCGGCTTTGAACAGCTGGGAGTGAGAGATTGAAGCTTTCGCACAAAATCCTCTTTCTTTAGTCCTTTATGGGGCTCAAGCATTCACAGACAGCTTTCATGTCAGTCTGTGATGTACAGTAAATAATGACAACTGCAAATATGTAGTGACAAATTACATTTTAGCCTCTATTGTATGACAGATAAATCTTAGCAGGACTTAGATCATCTGGGTCATTTTGGTGGTGCAGTTTGTAACGCGATTACATTTATTGATTTGTTTTGTTGTAATTTAAATAGTAAAACTTTAATACATCAGTGGTTGTCAGCATCTGGTTGTGAGGTCATTTTGTGGAGTCACAAGATGATTTATGGAACTGGAAAAGAAAATATTAATCAATAAAACTGCATTAGAATGACCACTTTTTTTTTAAGAGTTTCTCTAGTTTTGCAGTTTTTCTTGAGAAATTTAATTTTAACACTTAAGACCTTATTTGCTAATTATTGCATTTTTACACCTAGTTTGTTTTGAACGTTTGTTTCGGATCCTGGAGAGTTTCCCCCTTAAGTTTGGTTTCTTTTGGGCACGTGAACACAGCAATTTAACACATCTTCATCAAAACAATCTGACCGTGATCACATAGAGGGGGGTTACCACAGTTAATCTACATGTTTGATAAAACAGCAATTGAAATGGATGCTGTATGTAACATATCAAACTCAAATGGATGGATGGATCAAATGGATGTAACATATCAAACTCACTTAACACGTCTTCACATAAACATGTTATAGGTTAACATGTGGTTGTGTGTGCTCAATATGTGGTCTATTGTCCTGTTCAGCCATTTGAAGGCAACACGTCTTCTTCACATAATATGAAGAACATGCAGTTTTCCATGTGTTGTCTTGAAGTAAAATTCAGCTTCTGCTGCCATATTTTGTTTGGTATATGGACCAAATGACTACAACAAGAAAAGTATCCCAATTCCATCTTTGTTCCATTCTATTTAATTGTACTGGTATTGTTAACTTTTCCTGTTTTGATTTTCTTTCTTCCACCCACAGACATTTCTGACCAATGAGCAGAGTGTTTGTTCTCACATGACTTTTGATGCTATATTTTAGTTCCATTGAATTTTTTCTGTGTAAAACCAAATCAAAACAACTGATAAATGCAAATTATACCAATTAAGTTCCTGATTCACACCAGAGCAAACAGGCAACAGGTCTAAAAACACAAAGTAAGCATTGATTTACGGAGTATTCATTGCTCTATTTTACGAATCGTAACCCAAATAGCTCTGAAACACATGATGACATTCTACTTCTAGATTTTACTCCTAACCTCAAAATAAACTGTCTGGAGAATTAAGTTACTTTTATCCCTGGGATTAAAATGCAATCTCTGTATCTCGATATATGTAGAAAATAACATCTAGTGCCAGGACTTGCATTTACACCTTGCAATAAAAAGCATTCTCATTATATGGATTCTGCCTGCGCTCTGATTGGATCTAAGTAGGAGGGTCTTCAGGCTAATACAGTCCATGTTTCCTCCTTGCTCCTTGGACGAGCTTCATCCATTTCTATAAAATAAATTCTAATGGCATGAGCTGTCGCTGTCCACATTCCAGGTGCAAGTACCCTTTTACAGCGAGATGCAAGTCCTGATTCAAAATAACTTTATTACCGAGAGACAGCAGGGGACGACAAGGGGAGGTGACGTTTTCAACTTGTAGATTATATTTCATGAATGTGTCACAGGTGTACACTTTGCATTTACACCTAGTGGCTCGTTGTAAATGAGAGCCAATCAAATTGCACATCTGTATGTGTTCAAGCATGTCGGATTGCACTTTGACTGCAACACATTTTGCAGGCATTCACACCTTGCATTAACATGTATTTTTCCTTATAGGGATGATGTAATTGGATACAGACTGCATTTTGATGCCAGTTCAAATAGGGCTTTTATAGGATTTGGTTCAGATGCTAGGGTTTTATACAGTACAGTTCATATTCTATACTGCAAACATAGAACAGAAAGTTTTCAGAAAGTGTGTCTGTCATGTTTTCTATTTTTTTTATTTTTTGATATTCAGATTTAGTGATCATGTTGGAAACCACCTTCTTAGAATGACTCAGCACCATCCTAAATATATCAGCGACAGACATAGTGTCAGAAAGCTACTAGATCCCAGACTTTAACTGTCCATCCCAGATTTTTACTGCCTTCTAAACACTTTAAACTACCTCTAGCCTAAATGAACATATAATCTGCACAAATCAGCACTGAAATGTCATAAATAGCCATTCTGGCATCACAGTTTGCAAAGATTTTTTTTCATTCCTGGAGCAACAACGGAATATCAACAGAAGACAAGTAGCAGCAGGAAGGATATGAGATAACAGTGTCATTTTGCAAGTAAGCATCCTGTAGATATCTTGACAATAAAGCAATAATGTGATTCAGTGGAAGAAGCCTCCTGAAGAGTCCTGCCTTCAGT
The DNA here is from genome assembly GCA_014773175.1 of Lucifuga dentata. Classification (NCBI taxonomy): domain Eukaryota; kingdom Metazoa; phylum Chordata; class Actinopteri; order Ophidiiformes; family Bythitidae; genus Lucifuga; species Lucifuga dentata. Next base: position 74,863 of record VXCM01001401.1, read on the forward strand.
TCTGGCTCTTGTCGCTCAGATACATGTTTAGAATTCTCTCTCTTGCAAGTCATTTTGATTTTAGTCTATAAAATGCTGTGATGTGAGTTGAGTTTTGTATGAGAAAGTTCCTAGCAGAAGGATGGAGGATGGCTCTGCCTGGAGTTCAGGTTTGTTCTATTTAATTCCCCAGAGAAGCCACTAGAGAAACTCCTTCAGGGCTTATTTAATTTGCAAACAATTTGAAAACTAAAGCAGAGGCATCTGAGCCCTGTGGTGCTGATTAGCAGCTAAGAGCTATGTCCTCACCCGTCTTCCTACTTCCCCCTGAGAGCATATAAAAAGAACTAAGTAAGAATATTATTAGCAGTGATGTCACTAATCGCTACCGTGTCCATGGCAATTAGCATCTTTCATTCTTGTGCAGAGATGTTATATATGCTATAGTAATAGTAAAAGTATTAATAGTCATAGTGGTAGGAATACTATTATGATGAAAAAAATTTGTGTTTTGCTCTTTGCCTGAATGTTCCATAGTTCCTCTGGGGACAAATAGAAGGGAGTGTTATTAAAGAGCAGGCAGGGACATTACTATATGTACTTTGTGCTTGGTATAAAATAGTGTAATGTTTTCTGAAATACTGGAGACCTAGCTTTTCAAATATAATGGCTTTCCTAATAATGAAAAAATGGCCTCCTCTCTTATTTGGTTCTCTCTAGGAATATAATCTCAAAAATGATGCAAAGAACAATCATCAAAGCATCACCCACAGTTATTATTACCTTCCCCAAGGATGCTTTGGTTTGTTTATTTGTTTTTTAGCAGGATTACTCAAAAAAGTTATGAACAGATTTTGATGAAACTTGGTGAAATGGTGGAGCTTGGCCCAGGGAAGAACCCATTTTTCCATATTTTTCTCAATTTCTTCAAAAGTAATACATCAAACTTAAAGACTACAGTTTTTTAAATGAGAAATAAACTAAGTCCTATTATTATTATTATTATTATTATTGTTGTTGTTGTTGTTGCTGTTATTTATTGTTATTATGGTATAAATTATATCCTTTCTTCCTCTTTAGATTAGTATTTTATTAGAACTCGACAAATTTTGTCTGCTTTACTCCTGGGTGGAGATGTAGGAGCTAACGAGCCCCCCTACAGTTCTTACTGTGCTCTTAAATTGCATATTTCAGCTTTTAATATATTCTGTAAAGGAATCTTCTGGTTTAAAATGTAGTCCTCCCTTTTTCATTAAATATTATAAGTCACTCTGTACAAATTAATTATGTCATTTTTACCAGAGTTGCATTCTGATTAACTGCTCTTCTATGTTTCTGATACTGGTTGGGCCAACTCCCTTCAGTATAACAGGGTGGCCTGTGTATAAGAGTGTATAGTGGCACTCTGTGTGTAGCAGAGACCAGCACACACAGAGCAGTGAGTCCGAGGAGCCTAAAGAAGCTGCTGCTACTTTGCACGTCGCCACAGTGCACAGACAGTGCAGAGCTGCCTCATACCATTTCTTAAAATACAACATATCACTGGCCTCTCACACCTGACATCATCCATTAGGCTTGGTGGGGAATAGATCTCCATTCTTCATCTCAGACTTACATAGAGTATTAGACTTTGGCACATGAAATTATCAAAAGCCAAAAAAAAAAAAAAAAAAAAAAAAAAAAGCTAACAACTGGGCTTCCTATCAGTGCACTTAAAAGCTGCTGTATTAAATAATGCCACATTTTAAGAAATTGTAATGCATATGTCACTTTTAATTGGAATCTAATGACAGAATAAACATAACAAAGCCAGAATCAAAGTAAAAAGCTTCTATCTGCAAGTGTGAGAATCTAAGAATCCTTGTGATTCATGGCCTCACCTCTAATGGCATCTAGCAGAGATGTGGCTCATTGTCATGCACCCCATGGTGCTCTCTGCCTCTGGTCTGCATGCAGTGCTCACTGATGTGAACTACACCAAGCCCCTTCTAGGGTGAGGATCAAAATGACAACACAGATTTCCACAGACAGGGCAATATTTGTCATCCATGTAAGCCAAGTAAAGTACACAGCTGAAACGCATACAGTAAAATTCTCTTATGTATTATTAGCTCCAGCAGAAACTGAGTACATCACATAAAAGAGTCACATCCAGTGATTGTCACAATTCACTGTTATTGTAAATTTTATTCATTATTGTGGTAGTAAATTTATATAACTGATGAGAGTGCTGTTAATTGGCAAAAATCTATCATGTGTCTAAGATAAATTAAGTACCAAGAACAACTGCAGAGTTTAATGTTTCCACTGCAATTAATGTTTGGTGAATATTAGCAGTAATTCTGAAAGAATGGGTGTTTATTCACATTCATTAAACAAAGAAATATGTTTTTATTTGGGGGAATCAAATTAGTAGTCAAACAGGCATGAGTCGAAATTTCTGCTTGATGCAAATTTTCTTGCATTCCTAATGTAGCAAGCAATAATTTTATATTACATTTATGATACTTAAACTTACTTACTTAAATTACATTGTCATATCCTGACAGTGGATATATGGAGGCATTAATAGGCTATAGAGTCATTTCATTGTGATCTTCTGATGCTGCAGTAATATATGATCCAGACTTGTTTTCAGATGTGCATCATAACTCAAGCAAAATATATTTGCCAGCCATTGTAAATGTGACATTTACTTTGTTGGGTGAGATAGAGGAGTTTCCATCCATCCATACTTTGAGGCTCTACACCAAAGAATTGTGTTGGTTAGGAAGTATCTAAGGGAGCAGTCTCTTGCTCAAGTGCATGTCAGTTATAAACAGATGTATAGTTGTAGAAATACTGATTGTGGAGGTAAACTGATCAGAGAACATTTGAGCTACTCCACAGCCAAAGGGAAAGATGCTGTTAAGGGTGTTAACCACCTGAGTGTGGTTAAATCTGGTTCAGTCTGACTATTATTCATTTATCCTTTTGAAATATGGTTTGTTTAAGCAGGCTGAACACAGCACTCATACTCGCATCAGCACAAAACAATCTGGGTCTGTGACGGGTGGGGTTTGGACCCAAATGCAGCACACAGTACAACTCTGACAAGTTAAGTTCTTTAATAGCGTTCTCAGTCCAACACAGAAGCAAGCAGAACGACAGGCAGGACAAAGCGCCTACATAGAGACTGACAGACGGGGAACCCAGGTGCAGGGACCGGAATCGGAGTCGGGGACAGAAGGCAGAGGTGGTTTCCAGGGAAACGACAAGCAGGATAGTCCAAGACAGGCCGAGTCGGTAACAGAATGTCAGTCCACAAATAAACGCTGGAAAGTCTTGCATCGAGGATAGCTAAGAACAATCTGGCAAAGGGTGAGTGTGAGACTGGGGCTTAAATCCATGCCTGATTGGTGCTAATTGGTGACAGCGTCCAAACCTGAAATGAATCAGGCTGATGAATGGAGGTGAGGAGCTGAAGACCAGGCAGGCAGAAATGGCGGGTGAGTAGCTGAGGACCAGGCAGGCAGAAATGGCAGGTGACTAGCTGAGGACCAGGCAGGCAGAAATGGTAGGTGAGTGGCTGACCAGACATGCAGAACTGTGACAGGGTCCAGTCCTAAAGTAACTCTGGAAGCTTTGTTTGTGGTGTGAATGTGATCCAAACTAGTTCTGAACCAACTACAATTGATTTATGGATTGAACTAGAACCAGAGAGGGCTAAATGCACATGGTTAACATTAACATATTTTATTACCCATAATGATCAATGGATGCCGTGAAAAGCTCGTAACATATCAAGCTTAGCTAAATCATCTTAAAATCCTGCTGGCATAGTTTTGTTTACTATATGGCCTAAATGATGATTGCAACTAGGAACATATGACAATCGTTTTTTGTTCTTGTTGCCAGATATTTCAGACCAATGAGCAAGGCAAGTGTTCTCACATGATTTTTGTTGCTATATTTCGGATTGCTTGGATTTTTTTTTCTGTGAAACCAAACTGAACAAAGGGTGAACACAACAGTGTAATGATTGACTGATTCAAAACAAAGCAACTGAACTACAAAAACTGAAACTGATTACTTTCTTTTACTTTCTTTTACACTATTCTCTGATTGGCACAGTTGGCAAGTGCCCACTAATATCGAAAAACTTCTACATGTCTTAAGAAAGTTGCTTCTTATCTGCATACACATACACACAAGTGGCTGTGCACACGTGTGTATGTGTGTGTGGATGCAAATTAATTAAAATGTGCCTTTTGCCCTTACTGCTTGACTTAACTCAAAACTCATTGACTTCAAACTGAATAAAGTAGGATCACCATGAAAAGAACATGAGAACACACTGTCTTGAATGCCCAAACTCTTTCATAATTCTTTCTTGCTGAGATTGTTGTAACTTTTCTTAAAAGTATCCAACACTACTTAAATTCACATAGTAAATTTCAGGATCTTATTAATCTTCATTTCATGTATATGATCAAGCGCTTTTGGTGAACATGATCTTTTCCATTTCACTCCACTGTGTAGTTTTGCAGGAGGAGGAATCTTTTTAGAACAGGTGACCAATGAAATACCAGATATGAGTTACACATTCTGTATATGAACAGAGATACCTGCCATGTCTGGTCTCCAAACACTAGCTCATCTTCCAGGAGATACCAAAGTCAGACTGGCGCCACGGCCTCCAACTGGGCCAAAGAAGATGAGCTCGCTAGCACTCCACACTCAGAGGTGTCTCCTGTCATATATACAGCCCCCTTAACCCTCCCCACCCAAAAGCATTACATCACTGACCCCATTTCAGACCCTCCACAAAACACATCACGTCAAACATGTTTCACCACAATTTACTGTCACTCACAGTTGCACCTGCCTGACATCCACTTCACACTACCGAGTGCATTTTAGGAGCACTGAATAGATTCTTGAAGTATTTGTTATGGATTTGTATGTGCATAATTTGGCATGTTATGACAGGTGGTAACAGCTGCTAGTGTATGCAGAGTGAAACTATGATGATGAAACCAAGGTGACCTGATTTATTAGTATGCAAGGACCTGCAGAGGAGTCACAGGAAGTATTTCCATCTGGATTTTTGGGGGACTTGACATGGGAGGTATGAAGGCCTCACTCTCTAAAAAAAAAACACCCCAAGCCTGTCTTTTACAAGTGGGCGGGGGGTCTAAAATAAAATCAGCTGTCACTGTCTACTCTGTGGACAGAAGTGAACATATACTACTGGAGCTGGTCTCCAACACAGACTGGGATTTTGCTTTTGGCTTGGATAGACCCTGCAGGCCGGGGGTGCATTGGACATTCTTTGGGATTCTACCTACTGAGCTTACTTTTATATATATATATATATATAATTCTCTATCCTCCTTACCTGGTAAGTAAAGAACTCTCTATGAGAAGTCCATGTGTGTGCCTTTACATGCTAAATAGAATTTGGTAAATGAGTTTGGATATTTGTAAATGTGTTTTCTTTTTCAATAATAGTTTAGCATTCAACACATGTAGCAGTAGCTAATACAATTTCTTGTGTAGTGTGCAGCCAGAAATAAAGGTTTTAAAATCTGCAAAGAAGAATGTGAAGCAGTTCCAGCTTGTATCTTATCTGAAGTGAAGTGTGGTAATGATTAGAAATTCTTTGTTGTTCTCCTTAAGTCATTAACATTTTCCTCATGCTTAGTGTCCTTACACTCAAAACGCATGATAAAGGGACAAAGGAATTAGGAAGAGTTTGCTTGAGCAGAGTTTAGATTTATTCTGTTCCCAACTAACTCAGACAGATGCATTTCTGAGCAACTGAACCAATACTAAAAGTCTGTGCACTATTTCCACGTCCACAGGAAAGCATGAAATAAGGAACCCTGAAGAGTAATTGCAAATAAAGGCACAAACAAAGGTTATCAATGCAGGCTAAGGGAGTTTGGAGTGGATTTCCAGCTTAAGTGTAAGACTTGACCTACCATCTTTCCTGGCTTTCACAGAGAAACACAACCCTTCATGGCAAAGTTTAAAATAGCCTTGATTTATTTTTGCAGGTACTTGGCGCCTAGATTACTTCACTTTCTCGTTATTTGAGCTGTCAACCAAGCCTAACGTGTCATGAGATAGCCTTAGACTGTTGACACATTTGTTGGCTACAAATTTCAGGTCATATCCAAACAGTTAACTGGGTTTATGTCTTTAGGACCAAATAGATTACACTTCCACACTGCAGAATAATGTGTACTAAAGTCAGAATCTATCTATTTTAGATTACCTAAAATTAATAAATAGGTTTTCTGTCCTAGTTCCTCATCAGTCTTAATGGACTGATTTACACAATCATACTCGTCATTCCGCCATGGCTAAAGTAGATCCTCCTAGTAGAGGCGTAAGCTGCAAAGTAAAAAAAAAAACCTGCAAGGAAAAGAAGAATATAGACGTGGCATCAGCAGCTTTCATTAAATTTCTTTTGTCTGTTGTATTTAGAAACCAGCATAAATGTGTAACAGTTACATAAAATTCAAAGCCTACTATTCCTCTTGCTTTTGAATAGCGTATCACCTTTATCTGTGGCTGAAAGAAGTGATTGAAAACAAAAACATCCTTGTGTGCTTGGATCTAATTTGACATGTTTCATTGACTCAGTACTTTACTAAACTTTCAGTGCTTTCAAATAGAATATGAAGTGATTAAACCTTTGCTTTCCTGCCAGAAATCATATTACAGAATGAAATATCATCTCACATCACATCACACATCATCTGGCAGCTTTTGCTGACACTGTTATTGATATTATACTGAGCTGGATAAAAATATGGTTTCATAAAATAACTAACTAATAAATAAATAAATAAATAAATAAATAAATAAATAAATAAATAAGGAGAGGTTTATTATCTATAACTTAACAACAGTGTACTTTTCCTCCATGTAGTGCAGTGTACTGCTGATAATGCAGTGTAGGCTGGTGCAGACATAATCCAATTATCCTTAAAATGACATGTCAAAATCTTAGGGCTGTGAATCGATTTTAAGAAATTAACTAATTAATTGCACAGTTTTCTATTAATCATGATAAATCACAATTAGCCGCAGAAACTTGTAAACTTGTAATCATTATACATAAGTTTTTGATTAATAACACCACATCTCAGTTAAAACGACACACTGGTGAGTGACTGAGTTTGTGTGGTTTCAACAAGAGTTAACTTTTTAAAGTAGAATTTTCCATCTAAAAACTTATCTTTTTCCTTCTCAGTAATTAGTGTAAGCATATAACGTTAGCCAGAGGAAGTGAGGGGAAAACGAAAACACAAGCATAGCATCAGGAAGTGAAAACACGGATGGTTAATATTGGTTAATATTTATATATAAATTAATGGTTAATAGTATTAATTCTTTTTAACGTGTGAAACAGTCCACATTATTTAAAAAATTAACGTGTTAATTTTTCCAGCCTTAAAATCTATATCCAACAATATACCCATTATCCTTTCAAAAAAAAAAAAAAAAAANAAAAAAAAAAAAAAAAAGTTAAAAGAGTAAAGCATACTACAAAGTTATCATTAAACTAAAGGATGCAAAACAAAATAAAAATCTTGTCAAATCACATCATGATAAAGCTTTCATTCTGGGTAGGTATAGTTTATATACCCTTCTACAGTACATTCTGTACATCCTCTGGACATCTAGGGATGTGTGTAATTGATTTAAATGTAAATAATGTCCCTGTAGAACAGCTTTAATGTATTATTCAAGACAGCAGCACCTGCACTCTAGATTGAAGTAGTTTTGTAAAGTAAGGGGATCTGACATCTCAAGCAATACCTTTCTTGTACATGTTTATACCCCTGCTGTCACCTAATAAGTAGAATGAGTCCCAATAACTCATGCAAACAGAATTTCCTATTTCCGAGACTAAAAAGTCTATTGGCTGTTTGTGCTCCAGCTGCTGGCAGCGCAGGTTTAACCAGGGCAGGATTACCTGAAAGATTTAAACCAGAGGAACTGGATTCACTCTGACGACTCAGAGGTCATCCCACTGACCAACAGCACAGCCATGTACCAGGCAGCTGTCTCCAAGCCAGCAGACAACACCATCCCCAGCGGGGTACCGCAGTGCTTTCTGCATGGATAGTCTATTGTTTCAGCTACAGCATGTATCTGTCTACCAGAGCTGCATGCAGTGAAACATTTTAAGAAGAACGCTAGTGGAATTACAACCCAACTTTGTACATGGGTGTATTCTGCATTCATTTTATTGTTCTGTTTGCCTTTCCATTTTGTGTAGTTCAAGGCCTCACTATACTTCACACCAAGAACTTTAAGGGCAAAATATATCTTGCAAAGCTCAAGACAAGGTGATTCAGGCTTTTTGGGTATTCATTGTGCAGAACCCCCAAGGTGAACTTTTGTTTTTAGATGCCAATACCTCCATCCACTCCTCAATTTTTGTTTTAGTTTATTCACTACTTCCTCTGCTGTTGGATCAATATGTCTAAATTCCACATTTCTTGACTAAACATAAAATATTCAATCCTCCCTCCTATTCTGATGTATAGGATGAACATACTCCTTCTGCATCATCTTGCTAAATAAACTACAGCCATTACCAACTCCTCTCTCCATCTCTTTCATTGCAGCCTCTGGTTGCAGGCTACTCATGACCATTCTGCTCTACCAGAGTGGCATTAAAAGAACTCCAGGTCTTAAGGACAATACTGTACACTGTGCTCGGGGACGCATTCACTGACCTGTTTTTTCATTGTCTTGTCTTACATCATTTGAAGTATATTGGGGCCCTTAAGAAGAACATTTGTGAAAACAGAACCAAATTTTGTACATGACCATATTCTGCATTCTGTTATATTGGTCTGTTGGTGTTACCAGTGTGCATGGCTTTGGTTTTTTTTTTTTCTGCTGCAGAGCATTCAGTGTCACCCAGTAGCTGCTATGCATTCAGTTGGTATTGTCACCATTGTTCTTGGTTTTGTCATGCACTGTTAGTGGAAGCAATGACAGTTTGCTTTTTTCTTTTTTGGTGTGTGTGGGGGGGGGGGNTTGTCAACAGTTTTGCATATACTTGATATACTTGCATTGTAAAGGTTGAAGGAAACATGAAACTACAGTCACTGGGCAGAATATGGAATAAGGTTGCAGAAAAATGACATAGTGGGTTTTACTTTGCAAGAGCTCTCAGGTTTCCAAATAATGTCTGAGTCTGAAACTATTGGATGAGCAAAATCTTATGTGAAATTGTGTAAGTGTTTGTGTGAGTTGTGTGAGAGAGGTAACACATAGCATTAGTTGCATCGTGTTTTTATGACAGCAGCCTGCAGTTCTTCCACACACAACAGCCCTATTAGGCATCACTTTGATTTCTGGCCATGTAGAAGTCGAGGCAGCTAATGATATTTCCTGCTTCATTAGGTCATGGAGGAGTCGGAGGTCTGTTCCCTGCCTGGGGGACTTGCCAGTGTGAGGAAACAATTTGAGACCCAAGAAACTGCAACAGAACACAGTGTAACCCAATTTCATTTTCATCACAGAGCTGTACAGGTATACACATATTAAAATATATACATTTACAATACATACAGATACATTTGTCAGGCTGATACTTTGAGCATGAAAGAGAACTAGGACGGATTGTAGTCAAAGGACATTTGGTCTGATCTGAGCTGGTTTCTATTCGCACCATTTCATTTATCTATACATCACTGTTCCATTATGTTCTCCTGCAAGATTCCAGAGCAAACGGTTTTAAGCTACAGAAGCTACTAGATATGCTAACCGTTGTCATGATGGACTTCTAGGTACATCACAACACTTATGCTGTAAGTGCCCCTTTGGCAGACAGAAACCCTGCAAACCAACAGGAAACAATTTCTTCTGTTATTGTGGTGGCTTCCAATATGAGTGAACAGCTTGGGAGTGATGAAATTAAAACTCCTTTGTTGTCTTGCCTCTGTCTGTGATAAGTCATTTCAAACTGCAGTAAGCGATCTAATCAAGCCTCTTCTCTGCATGGTACTCATAGTACGTTTAAGCTCTTACTGCTGGAGGAAATTCAGCGGAATAAACTCAGGTCTGTGGCAATGACAGAGGGGGGTGAAATGAGAGAGTCATCCATGTCTGTGTGTGCGTGTGTGTGTGTATGTGCATGCAAATGCCTGTATGTTTCACCATATGTGACAACAATTCTTTTTACCTTCACAGGAAATGTCAAAGTCTGAGGTGACAATGTCCAGCAGTGCCAAGCAAGTTCTCCCAGGCAGTCAGCAGCTGAATTTCAGCCAAGAAACGATGGTATGTATTTTTTGTCATTGTGTTACTGTAGGTGCTATGGTAATTATATGCTAATGAGCTAGACATTTTGATGGCCATGTTAATTAAAAATTGTATCCCATTGTGCTCAGTTAGATTCTCTTGGGTAATGAAACTTTATTTAATGTTTAGAAAACATTAAAGGACCATATTTAACCAAGAAGTTAAAAATTACTTTTCTTTCTACATTTGGACATATGTGTTAGCAGGCAAAACATTGAATTTTAAGGTGGGTGTATCACCTGAACATGTGATTTTGAAAGATTAGGGGATTTGGCAAAATAACAGGAAAACTAAAATACGTTTTTATGTTTTAGAAAAATGGTAGCAATATAAAGTGTATGCGGTTACTATTTATTGGGCTTAAACATGCAAAATCACTGGTATGGTGCTTTAAATTTAATGAAATATGTAGCACTCATAACAAAGTTACTGACTTTGCTGAATGTTACATTTTTTTGTGCTTTTCTTTACATTGCTAATCATAGGTCTCATACAGTGGCAACAACGTGGCATCCAGCTATGAAAACCATAACAATGAAACCGGTAGGATGCTGCTTTATTTTCACCTCATAAGCCATGTGCACTGTCAGTGGCATGATGCATAACAAGTTTATTTATTTTATTTATCTAGCTTATATAATTATGTCTATGTTGACTTTCAGAAGAGGAATTTCCCAGGTACACTACAAAACAGCTGAGGGATCACTTTGAAAGGACCATAGAAGAGGCTGCTTCACACAAACAAATTAAGGTAATAATTCCCAAGCTTTCATTTGAGCTCCTTATGAACAGTATGTACTGGCATTATGGTGGAAAAGGGGAAAACCCCTGAAATTTGAGATACTGACTATATTTGCGGACTTATTAGTGGTTTATTTATAACTGCAATAGGTTTAATAGGCAACATGAAAAAATGACCGTATTCAGTCTGAAAGGTGTTATACTTCATTCTGTAACATTATTCTTGTTTTATGAGCTCATTTTGACATTTCATTCAATAAATGTACTTTGATTGTGCATATAGTAAAGTAACATATAGCACCAATTATTCTGCCATGGAGTTACAGTATCTGATGGATAATCATTAAACCACAACTATTATTTTTTTGTTCCTCAAAAAGATTGGGCGTGATATCAGTCAATCTAAATGGTCTTCAAATGTGACACAAAAGGCAGCAGAAGCTAGTGAGGCGTATGAAGCATCAGCCACAGAAGCTACAGAATGCTCAGTGGTGGCAGTGATGAATTATGAGGATTTTCTACCCCCACCTATTGAAGATACTGATGATCTGCCACCCCCACCCCCAGACTTACTACAAATGCCATCAGACAGTCAAAATATTGCAGAGTACTGCTACTCACCTGAGCCTCCAGAACCAGCAAACCTTCCCAAATACCCAGCCAAAAAAGATACTTACTTCAAGCAGAGGAATATGTATGAGTTGAAACGCCTTTACAAGCACATTCATCCTGAGGTTCGTAAAAACATCGAGAGAGAGTACTACAGTGATGTGGTTGAAACTGAGAACAACCAGTTGGAGAGACAAGACTACATGTATGAGAATGATGGTGGCAGTCCCAATGATATCAGCATGAGCCCAGATCAAGAATATATGGAATGGGAAGAGATTATTCCTGGGGAGGTACAGGAATTGCGTTGGACGTTTGAAAATAAGCCACTGGATGCCATCAATGATGAGATTATAGATGAGGATGGTGACAACAAAAAAATATCTCAACAAGAAATAATACTTGGAAAAGATGTGAAACGCACAGCTTGGATGTTTGAGACCAAGCCCATGGATGAACTGGGGTCACACAATATCAACTCAACTGCATATAAAAATAAATTCAACAAATTCAACAAAGGAGATGTCCGTGCTGCAGCGTGGTTGTTTGAAACTCAAACAATGGATAAGCTAAATAAAATGCATGTGGAGGAAGATTTAACAAAAGAGATTGTATTCACGGAGGAGGATGGAAATTCTACCATTTACATGATTGACAATAAGTACATGGGAACACTAGGACATACTGAGACCACTGATGAGAGCCACCTGCTGAGTTTAAGGTCAGTGTTAGAGGAAATTAATGGAGAAGTGAAAACTATAACAAGTACATTTGACACTCAGTTCAAATGCATCCTCATAGGTCAGTCAAGCCAGATGCTGGAGATCAAGTCTGTGCGCAAAATAGAAACTGAATTGGAGAACTCCATTGCTTCACATTGGCTATTTGATACCCAACCCCTGGACATAACAAACAGAGAATCTACCTCTTTGAAGCTTGTGTGTAGTATTTCAATGGAGGACAGCAATAAGGGAAATTGGGGCCGGTGGTTATTTGAGATAAAGACCTTAAATTCTCTGAGTGAGTTGGAGGCCTCAAACATGCAGAAAATGGAGATCGTAGGGGCTGATGTGCGTAAGCACTGTTTAGTGTTTGAGACTCAGCCAATGGATTCTCTGAAGGATGATTCTAATGCCCAACCTCAGTCTATTGAAGAAATTATTGGGGGTAATGTAAGATCTGCAAGGCACTTTTTTGAAAGCAGCCCACAAGTAGCGAGGAAGAGCAGTCCTGAGGTTGGAAAACTTAAAAAGAAAGCAGTGGAAGAGGAAATGAGAGGTGATGTGAGACACCAAAAATGGCGCTTTGAGAGTCAACCACTAGAGCACATAAGAGAGGAGAAGAAAGAGGTGATTAGCACTGTCAACACTGAGGAAGACCTCACTCAAGAGGATGGCTCAAGTTGCAGGGCAGATGTTCGTAAGAATTGCTTGGTGTTTGAGACACAGTCAATGGATACTTTAAAAGATGGTTCAAATGCCCGACCTTTTACAAAAGAGGAAATTGTTGCAGGTAATGTGACATCAGCAAGACATTATTTTGAAACTATCCCAACTGAGGAAGTGAAGGAGCTTGCTGAGGTGGGTAAACTGAAAAAAATGGTATCACTTAATGAGGAGAGGGGAGATGTCAGGCACCAGAAATGGCGATTTGAGAGCCAACCTCTGGAGGAGATTAGAGAGGAGAAAAAGGAAATCATCCGAACAATTGATATTGAAGAAATTGGTAAGGTGGATGTGTCAAACTACACACAAATTTTTGAAACCACAGATTTAAACAAAAGGGATGAATGTCAAAAGATTCTGATTGAGGGTGTAACATCTGGCTCTGTGAAAACAAATAAAAATCTGTTTGAGTCTACGCCACTGTATGCCATGCAAGACAGCTCAGGACACTTCCATGAGGTGAAAACAGTGCGCCGAGAAGAGGTTGTGAAAGGAGATGTAACAACATGCAAATGGATGTTTGAAACACGACCAGTTGACCAGTTTGATGAAAGTATTGATAAATACCAAATTATCAAGGGCATATCCAAACAGGAAATAGAATCTGGTGATGTTAAAACCGCAAAGTGGCTGTTTGAAACACAGCCTCTTGATTCTATTAAATACTTCAGTAATATTGAAGATGAAGAAATTGTGGGGACAAGTAAAAATGTTGACATCATGAAAGGTGATGTGAAAACCTGCAAATGGCTTTTTGAGACAAAACCCATGGATATTCTGTATGAAAGAGTGGAATTAAATGGTGAAAATTTGTCTCAGGAAATACCTAAGGGAGATGTCAAAACCTGCACATGGCTTTTTGAGACACAAGCACTTGACACTATCCATGATGAGACTGAGACTGTTCTGAAAACATGCACTGTAAATCAAGAAGACATACGAGGGAAAGATGTAAGGATGGCTTGTTTCCTCTTTGAAACAGAGAAGCTTGAGAACCTCAATGGGGAAGAAAGCAGTTCTTTTAAGCGAGTCACTGAAATAAACATTGCATCTGGAGATGTGTCAAGAATGAAGTACATTTTTGAAAACCAAACATCTGATATAATGACCTCTACATCTGATGAAGTAATGCAAAAGCTTAAAATGGTTCAATCTAAGGACTCTGAGGATATACAAAAAGGAAATGTGGTGAACTGCAAATGGCTCTTTGAAAACCAAGCCATAGATACTACATATAATAGCTGTGATGAATCCATCACCAACCGCACTGTAAATGATGTACAAGGAGGGAATGTAGGTAAAGGTCGTTTTCTTTTTGAGACCTGTTCCTTAGATACAATTAGGGAGGCATCCTCTGAGACAGACCTGAGAAAAATGCAAAAAATTGTCCGTGATGAGGAGGAGAAGGGGGATGTGAGAAGTTACACCATGATGTTTGAAACTCAACCCCTTTATGCCATTCAGGATAAAGAGGGCCATTATTATGAGGTCACCACTGTCACAAGTGAGGAGGTTGTTCAGGGAGATGTAGCTGGAACTCGATGGTTGTTTGAAACTAAGCCCCTTGACTCCATCAGGGACACCGATGAGGTTTATATCATCAAATCAGTCACACAAGAGGAAAAAGGCGATGTAATTTCTGCCAAGTGGAAATTTGAAACACAATCTCTTGATAGGATTACTGATGAAAAGAAGGCATTAATGAAAACTGTGGATGACATTCAAGGAGGCAATGTAAGGATGAATAAACATCGTTTTGAGTCAGATACCCCATCAGAGAAATCTGTTCGAACAGTTAATGTGAGTGAAATACAAAAAGGGGATGTTAGGACAGCAAAATGGAGATTTGAAACTCAATCTATTGACAAAATAAGAAGCATGAGCTCTGAGAATCTGATTGAAACTGTTGAAAAGGAGGAGGTTACAAAGGGAGATGTTAAACATTCAGTTTGGCTGTTTGAGAAAAATCCTCTAGACCATATTAAAGAGGTAGATGAGGATGAAGTGACAACCATCACTCAAGAGGAAATTCCCAAAGCAGATGTAAAGACAAGAACATGGCTTTTTGAAACAACACCAATTGACGACTTTAATGAGACAAAAATGGAAAAGACCGAAATTCTTGGCAAGAGTATTAAGGGAACCCTTGAGGAACTCTATTCTCAGAAAATGGTGAAGTCAAAGGGAGTACTTATTGAAGCAGATGAAATTGGTGATGTTAGAATGGCAAAATACCAGTTAATGAATAAGCAGGCTCCAGAAATTCAAAAAGAGGAAGTCATCAGTGGAGATCTGCAAACGATTATGATGAACCTGCTGAACAGACAGGAAACAAAGGAGAGGCAGGTTGTGATTGATTCAGAAGAGAAGGGTAACATTAGTTCAACAGTACACCAATTATTCAATCAAGAGAGAGAGAGCAATATTGAAAGAGAAGAAGTATTACGGGGTGACATTCAGAAAGCTATAAACAACCTTTTCAGTGAGGGTGGATCAGCTAAGCATGGAATACTTATCCAGGAGGACGAAAAAGGAGATGTACAGATGACAATATATTCCCTTTTGAATAAAGAAGAGAAGGTTATGGTTGAAAAAGAAGATGTTATAAGCGGGAATATAAAAAGTGCTCTTCAAAAACTGTCAAATCCAGACAAAGTAGATGAGAAAGTTAAGATAAAGGTAGATGAAACTGAAAAAGGAAATGTCAACTTTTACTCCACATGTATTGAGTCTGGAGACCTTGACTATCTTAAACAGCTCCATGTAGGACCTGATGAGGCTCCATCTGACAGAGCAGAAAAAGAGAAGATTGTTGGAGGTGACATCAAGGGCACAAAACTCATCCTTGGCTGTAATCAAACACAAATTGAGCGAACAGTAGAGGATGTTATACCTGGTGATGTTCATAATACAGTGAAGGTTTTCATGACAGAACCAACAATTTCACTGGAACGACTCCAAAAGGAGGAAATAGTCAAGGGTGATTTAAGAGCTGCTTTGAATTCATTATCTGAATCTGCAAATCAGACAGTTGTTGTTGAGAAAGAAGAAGTGGTGAAAGGCAACATACCCAAAGCTCTGTGGTGCCTGGAGAGGGCTCAGAGACACTACAAGGAGGTGGAAAAGCCAGATATTATACCAGGCAATATCAAAGGGGCTCTAAGATTGCTTGAGAAATCAGTAACTTCTAAAGTTGAAGCCGTCATTGAGGATTTAGTTCCTGGAGATGTTAAGGCCACCTTAAAGTCTCTGGAGCTGGCAAAGCAAGCAGTGAGGGAAGTTGAAAAGGAAGAAATCATGAGAGGTGATATACATACAGCAATGCAGTGTCTACAAGATGCCTCCAGTGAAAAGATAAAGTGCCAACAAGAAATAGATGTTCAGGGAGATGTCAGAGGAACTATTCAGCTCTTTCTAGAGCCTCCAGTTTCACCTATAATGCAAAGGAGAGCAAGCCTTGAGGGTGATTTGAAGGGTGATGTCAAGATGTCAATCAAGTCATTATATGAGGCACAGGAACAAACCCAGTTGGAGAAAGAAGAGGTGATAAAGGGCAATGTTAAAGGAACCATTAAGTCTCTTTTGGAGACAGCACAGCGTGAAACTCCCAAAGTTAGACTTGGAGCATACAGAAGGGTCAGAGTAAAGCAGAAACCACCAGTTAAAAACCTAAATGAGTCACAAAGGAACATACAAAAGATAAAAACAGCTAATGCAGCAGAAACATCTAAAGAAAATCAAGAAATTGTTACAGTAAAAACATGTTCTTCTGTGCAGCAGTCTGCTCATCAATCAAAGACTGTCGTAGAACACAAAACCATCACCCAAAGCCATGGCATCAAAACATTAAAGACAGAGTTCCGAAATTTGAAGTCTAACCCAAAGGGAATGATAAGACTAGATAAAACCAATGTGAAAACTGATGTTTATTTCCCAAAACCACCACCTCCAGAACCTGACCTACCTCTTCCACCCCCACCTCCACCAGTAGTGGACATTGACCTTCCTCCTCCTCCAACTCCTCCTCCTCCTCCACCATCTGTTGATTCTGACATTGATCACCTTCCACCTCCACCACCACCACTTACTAGCGAGCAGGACTTTCTCCCACCTCCTCCTTCTCAGCAAGAACTGGAAAGCATACCATCCCAAGAGGTTCATCCTTTGCCAGCAAAAGCAACAAGAATGACTGTTAAAAAAGTGAAAGCTCCCACTTTACATCCAGTGCCAAAGCTTGAGCCTAAAGTACAGATTAGCAGAACACAAAAAATGGAGGTAACATCTGAGACAGTGACCACCAACAAAACAGCTGTGGTAGAAATGAGCCAAAGCCAATCCAGAACAATAACAGATGCATCAAAATTAGTTTCATATGAATTCCCACCACCTGAATCACCACAACCATTAAAGAAAGTTTACATCTCTCCTGTAAAATTCACACCTCCACCCTCACCTCCTCCTTTCATAAGAGGGAAGATGACTAAATTTAACACTCCATTAATAAAAGCAGAAGAAAAGTATCGGAAAATGAGGGAGGAAACTCCCCCCCCAAGAACTCCAACCCCGACTTACATACATGAGTCAGTTACAGCTACGCTTGAAATGCTTTCCACCAGAGATCATGAACAGGCAAATGACAGTAAATCAATTGTCAATCAGAAGAAATCTGAAAAGACAGTCAGTCCTCCATCAGATTCCATATTGTGTGATTCATTCAAGCATGTTGTAGTTTCAGATAAAACTCAAAACAATGCCTTAGTCAGTGCTAATCAAGAGAAAAACCTTGCAGATTCTAAATCTTCTGCAAAACAGCAAATTATCTCTAATGAGAGTTCAGTTGTTTCTTCTGTTCAAAATACCTCATCTATAGCTGTTAGACAACAGATGCACACAACTACTGAGAAAATTGCTTCTATTTCTTCCAAGCAGTCTGTTCAGTCTGTTGTCAGAAATACAATCCAGACCTCAATCAGTGATGTTACAAAAACAGAAAATATAACAACTGATAGCAAGAAAGTATTCAAAAATCTGAAAACAAAGGGCTCCAATCAAATTGAAGACAAAAAGAAGACTCCTGCTGAAACTGTCACTACCGATGAAAATCTAAATTCAAATAAATCACAATCTGAGGAGAAGAAGATAAAAGATAATAAAGCACCAGAAATATCCAATAATCTCAACAATCAAGCCTTAAAAAGAGAAACTGTAGCCACAGACAAAAATGTAAAGACAGCCAAATCACCAGAGTGTGACAACAAAAAGAAAGCAGATAATTCTACTGCTGAAGACCAGAAGAAAGCTTTCAATCAGCCAGTTCAAACAGAGACCGCAGTTCCCAATACAAATGGGAAAACAGGAAAGCCAATGCAAAAGGTAATAAAAAAGAACAATAACCAAGAAAATCATGTAGAGATGGAAAATTTTAAAGAGAGTGAGAAGGACTTCATTTCACAAGATGTAAAAGTGGAGATGAAGGAAGTTCCCAAGGTGAAAGTGATTACTGAACAGAAAGAAGTGAAGACAGAGATAAAGCAGGATATTCAAAAAGCTGATTCCTCTCCTGCAACGAGTACTATGTCTACTGTTGCTGCTGGTTCGGTTAGCATAAGTGACAACCAATCAGCTACTCCAACCCCTGCAAAGAGGAAAAAGAAGTCCAAAAAGTCCAAAGGAGGATCACAGTCCTGTCAAACCAAAGAAGCAAGCACAGAATCCAAGACTGACTCTTCAGAAGCTAAGATGACATTGTCTGAAAAATCACCTCAAGAGACTGTAGGTGCCGAAATTCACAAAAGTATAATTGAAGAGCACATGCAAGTCCAGAAAGAAGTAATTAACACAGAAAGCAAAGAGCATCAGAATTCCCAAGAGGACACAGTTCAAAAGCCTGAGAGAGCATCACAAAAGAAAAAAGGGGTGGCAGTTATTCAGCTGAACAAAGACGAACAAACACAGGAAAGCTGGGATGTTCCAATTACAGTGTCAGGCAAGACAGAACAAAATAAACTGATAAAGTTCAAAACAGAGAAGTCAGAGGAATCTCAGAGGCAAGAAATCCAAGTGTTAATCTCTCATATCACAGAGTTACAAAGAGTTTCAGAAAAGACTGATTCTAAATCTGTGAAGACTCTGCTCAGTACGGTTCCAGAGTGGCTCATGAATCCAGAAAGAAAATGTGAGCTGGAGGGATGTACAACTGAAAGTGGTGCATACAGCTATGAAGAAATCCTTTCACATGTGAAGCAATTAGCAGAGAGTAAAGTCATGACTCTCGAAGGCAATGAGACAATGAAGAAGCATGATTGTGAGCCTATTTCTGAGAAAGGCGTTCCTGGTGGGGCAACCCCAAGAATGTCGAAGATCAGTATTGGTTCTGCAAAAGTTGACAGTCAAACAAAGAAGACCTCTCAAGAAAGAAAGAAAGAAGAGGTGAGTCAGAGCAAGTCTACTGACCTCAGGGCTCCCTCTCCGTTACTCAGGATGCGTTCACCCTCACCAACGTTCATCACCATTGAATCTACTCAAAGAACTGACTCACCCCAGAGAGTAACTCCATCACCTACCCTGTTGTACAGGTCCCCAACACCTCCAACTCCACCCCCACGTAGGTGTGACACCCCAACATTGCGCCTCAACAGAATTACACCTTCTCCAACATTTGACAAAGCAGAAAATTTGACTAGACTGAAAGACACAACAGCCAAACTCTCACGTGGAGTCACCCCGCCACCACTTCTGTCTCCCCAGCAAATCACAGAAAAGAAATCAGAAATAGTGGAGTCTCCTGCATCATTCCATCGACAAATCAAAATTGAATCTCAATCTATGGAGGTGTCAGAAAGTGTTTTGAATGCATCAGAAAATTTCAAAATCAATTTATTTGAGGACATTCACCAGGCTTATGTAAACCCTGCATATATTCAGACAGATCCAGCCAATATTCCAGGATGTGTAGATGAATATGAGATACAAAATAAGTCTAAGTCAACTGTTGACAGCCATCCAATAGTGTATCAAAAGGACATGGATCTTGATGAAGACATGTCAGAGCTATCAGTTCTGTCTGCATCTGTAAAAGAAAAGAAAGAGTTTTTTGAGGAGGCTCAAAAAGCTAAAATAAGTAAATCCTATGTGAGAAAAGATCCCATTGATATCCCAGAACGACTGGGCCCAGACATGGATGAGTCTGATATGGAAAAAGAGAAAGGAAAAGATGAGCTTCCCAGGGCAGACTTGCCAAGTCTTGTAAATAAGTTTGAATCACCAGAAGAGAAACTATCTACCAGAAAAGAGCTAATCTCTCTCACTGAGTGGCTTGAGAATGAGGCTAAAATCATACACAGTGACAAAGAAGACACAGACATGCAAGAAAAAGACATGCCAACTTTTGACATCCAGGCTATTAAAAATGTTTTTGAAATGGGTGAGCAAACTTCTCCTTTCAAAGAGGAGAAAGGGGATCAGGAAGAGCCCATGTCAAGCCTGAGTGAAGCAACAGACACTTCAAAGCAGGATAGTCCTCAAGCCATCAAACCATCAAGCCTCAAACCATCGGGCTACTCTGAAACCAACTCAGTCACAGAACATTTCTCAGATGTGGATGGATTTGGCGGCAAGGTCACTGGAACAAGGACGACTGTTACTGAGCACTCTGAGAGCGTCTCATCACAGCAGGCTCCCTTTTCCTATGCTGATGCAGTCAAAAGAAAAGCTGCACCAGTGAGACACACACAAACATATGATGAAGCTTCTACAGAGAACCTGCTGAGGAATTTCCACAAAACTTGGACGGAGAGTGAAACAGTTTTCAAGAGTCTTGGCTACACTGTTTCTGAGGAGACAACCTCACAAGTTGTAACACACCAAACGAAGACTGTCTCTTCTGGTAAAGAAATATACAGCATGATGAAAGCAAACAGAAACTAATGGCATGGGATTTGGACAGATGGATTTTCATTTAACAGCACTGTTTGAGTAAGCTAAAAGTGCTTCTAAATACTGTGTGAACACTGTTTATGCTATGTTTGCATTATGGTGAACACTAATCTCTCATCACAGGTTTTAACACTGTTATTTATAACATTTGTGATAATGCTGATGTCATTCTGAGGCACAGTTGGACTGACTGGTCATGATAAGCATGGTAGTTGGATAAAGATTTTCAAGACTATGTCTGTGAACTGAAACACACCTGGTTTGATTACAAAATAGGAAGCTTTGAGGGTTTGGCTTTGAGCCTGTACTAAACAGAGGGTGGTAGTTTATCTGTAGTTTTCATCAACTCTACTAAATATATGTGCACGTGAGAGTACATGCATGTACTGTATGTGTGTAACCGCATGTTTCTGAATGAAATAAACAGTGAATTGTGCATTTTTAACTTTCCCTGCAAAGAAATGAATAAGCATATAATATATTTTTTTCTGCAAATATCATCTAATGCTTTGCACGGTATTTAATATAACAACAATAAAAATGGAAATAATGTGGGTTGAGATGTAAAGCATCCCGAATGAAATGTTGCACCCATGGAATATTAAAACCTAACACTTTGCACTGTCTCTTTCAAATAGACTCGAGTTCCGAAGTCGGAGCTTTGTACAGTATGTCGGAGGAGGGCTTATCCGATGGATGCTCTGATAGTGGACAAAAAAAAGTACCATAAATCCTGTTTCTGCTGCGAGCACTGCAGCAGTAAATTAAGGTAAATTTATCACAACATTCAAATAAACGTTCACTTTAAGCAATTCATCCAACTGTTCAACTATTTCTTGATTTAATGCAGCTCCTAATGTTAGTTTATTCTTTTCTCTTGTAGTTTAGGAAATTATGTCTCTCTTCATGGACATTTCTACTGTCTACACCATTACAAACAACTCCTTAAGTCCAAAGGGAACTACGATGATGAACTTGTTCATAAACCTCCCACAGGAAGCGGTGGACCTATCCCCTCAAATGAGAAACTTGAATGGAGATATTCTATGGGCAGTTCAATAGAGAAGGACAAAACAAATATTATTAATACAGAAATTACTAAAATGTTTGATGAAAGCAAACCAAACAGCAACAAAATTTCTGTGGTTTGGCCCCCACAGGCAGACCCCCCAAAGACAACCTTTAAATTGGAGGAAGACATTCAGCTAACTAAACCCCAGTGGCCTCCTCCAGACAATTCCCCTAAGTCATCCAAACACCAACACAGAAAGGCCATTCCCAGAAGTGTCCTTTAAAATAAACAATGAACTTAAAGATCCAAATGAAAGAGGGAGTTGTACTATTAAATACAAGCAAATATCCATCCTGTAGATCAACTCAATGAAGTGTTTACTTGAAAGGCATAAAGTCAAGTGATGTAAAAGGGAACATGATAAGTAAGGATAGTAGATGTGGGAATAAATGAAGGAAACTATGTACTGTATATACGTGTAAAAGACGTGAATAGAAAAAGCAGGTATCAGTAAGTGCTAGAGGGATGGAAGCAGCGGAAGTGTGGAAAGTGTATGTAAATTAGAAAGTGTGGCTAGAATTAACAAGTTTATCTCATGTTTTTCTCTCACTGCATTTTATTTCACTTTCTCCCTCACATTCAGCAGTTACACCGACAGACAATTTAGTACTTGACACAAGGTGATTAAATAAAATTTGGCAGGAGAAGATCAGATCAGAGTTTTAATTTCTATAATAAGTGTCATGCACTTATTTTGTAGACTTAATTTTAGCTAAGTAAGGGGACAGGGTCGAACACACACTGGGATGGAAACAGCATCATGGCAAATTACAGATCTGGATCAAATTTTAACTGCAAATATTCTTTGGCTTTAAAGGAGAGTTCCAGATGGGTGGGATGAAGTGATAGACATGGTTAAGTCAACTTTAAATCAACTTAATGTCTAAACCTTAATGAACTCAATGTGATAAATACCCTTCTGGAACACACCAACACAGGCCATGAGAGGTATTTGCAAATATTATTTGACCCAGTTTCTTCTTTGTCTTTAATTCTGAAATGAATTGGTTCATTCCGTATTACTATCAGTTCATGGAGAGTTCCACTCTGAGGACTACTATTGTATAATTTTTTTTCTGGGCTTTTATCTTTCAATATATTAACATTTTTACATTTGCCTTTTTTAGCACCTGGTGTGCAATCTACTAAAATGATTTTGGCATTATTTTATTTATAATATAAAAAGTATATACTATAAACAATGAATTGGTAAAATCATGTTTGTTTTGGACATTTGTATCCTATTTTGGACAGCAGTTATTTTGCAATGAAGATTGTATTTTTTAGATTAGATGACTGTACAGGTAACTTCCTTTGTACAAGTAAATTCCTGATTCTGTCATGCTGTCAGGATGGTTCACTTAATTTATTGCTAATCCAAAGGCAATAAAATGTTGAATTTAAATGTCTGGTTTGTCTCTGTGGAATTTGAAAAATGAGCTACTAGCCTATATTTTCAGTGTGACATAGAAAAAAGGGAAGGTTCTGTGAGATAATACAAATCTGTCTGCATCTACAGAGTTCAGGCATCTCAAATACAGGAAGGAAGTTTGGTCACAGATACTGTAAGGTGTGTAGCTGATATAAGCAGCCTACATTAGATGGGATCGGGTCCTTTCACACTTTCATTACAATCACTTTTAGGACCTATCATCTTCTTCAAGGGGGCTTTAAGCTCAAACTGCAGGTGAGTCTGTAGACCAGACAACTATTTCCACTTCTGAAAACTGAAGATTGAGCATCAGTAAAGGACTACTGAGACTTGAGATTGGAACACATCAGTGTGCTAACAACAGCAAGGAAAGCACATGTTTTAAGTGAATGTTACAGTCAGGCCAAAACAGGCTTATGATCAAATGTGGTTAGTCATCCTCTTACCGCTCCCTGACCTGTCTCAGCGTATAGATCCAATGTGGACGTCTACAAGCTTAGCCTACATTATGCCTCTGAATGTGAGCAGGCATGCAGCTGTTAAGGCAGTATGGACAGTATGGTACTTACTGTGCTTTGTATCTGTGTTTATGTGTTTATGCTACAACACTGACTCCAACACACATTTCACAAAGGGAACTGTTTATAACTTATCTTATATACTCAGTTAACTGTGTTAGGGACCTAACTTTACCTTTAATTTTATGTAATTTTATGGAGGAAATGAATTTTACTACCTAATAAACTGCTAACCGAGCATGTATGTGTGTGCGTGTGTGTGTGTGTGTGTGTGTGTGTGTGTGTGTGTGTGTGTGTGTGTGTGTGTACAGATAGGATTTAAACAGCAACTAGAAGGGACCTTATTAGCATGTATATCTTGCCAAGGCTGAACAAACCTAGACAAAGTGTGTCTTGTTCTAATAATATACTTACCTAAAGAGAAATAAATAATAAACAAAATATTTTTCTGGATATCTCTGTTTGCATGCTGTTGAATCAGCATCATGTCAGCTACACATTCGTGGTTGTTACATATTTCTGAGCTATTTGTTACTGTCCAGCAATTCCATTAATGTACCCCACGTCCAAGCATGTATTTTAGTGCAACAGATCCAGATTCTTATCCAGTCTAGCTCCTATTTAAATTGAAAAATAAAATAAAATAAAAAATCATTCTATCTAGCAGTGTAAGAGATCTTTAAAAAAAAAAAAAAAAAAAAANAAAAAAAAAAAAAAAAAAATCATGGATCTTCCCCTGGATCTGAATCGCACCTAAATTTAATGGGTTGTTCTGCGGACCATGTCCACCTTTCTACCAAGTTTTGTCAAAATCGGTTTTTAAGTTTTGAGTAATCCTGCCAAAACAACAAACAAAAAAACCAAAAGTCACAGGTGAAAACATAGTGTCAACAATTAAAGCAAATATATGGGTCTAACTTATGACATTAGACAAATACGCCCCAGTGTGGACTTACCAGCCCTTATGTTTAAATAACTCATCTTTGCATGATGCTTCATAATATTGCCACCAAATGGGCACTTTGGTGTTACCATGAGCAAATTTCTTTTCTTCATGTTAAACAGTTTGCCAGGAGTTCTCTGTAAAAAAAAAAAAAAAAAAAAAAAAAAAANAAAAAAAAAAAAATTCTCCCACAGGCTCAATCTACCTTGCTACCATGTGTGTACCATCCTCTGTTTCTCTTTTCGCGCTGATTGGTAGAGACTCTGTCGGACTGCGCTCTGATTGGTCGGTTGTCTCCTGTCAAGCACCGCGTCAGTCCCGTTGCACTACCATCACGTTTCCCCCGGCAGAGATAACAGTGCTTTAGGATGCTGGGGCTGGCAGAAGCGTATCATCAGGACCACAAGTCAGAGTGGGATGGAGACTCTGGGGGAGGTAGGAACAACAACAATGCTGCTTTCACTTCCTGGCATGTTTGTCTACAGTGGTTTTTGCAGAATATGTGAGATTTTGCTACATGATAGTGGACTCGCTCATCCTCGGATAAGAAGCCTCCCTTCCTATTTTCTGGTTTTCGGATTTTGCCAGTAATGTGATCTCTCCGTAGACCAGTGTGTGTCTTGGATAATGCGGATCTTTGACTCAGCACACACTGATCTCCATGGTGTTCGGTAAAGGGTGTCACCTCTCCATTCGTGGATTTAAAAAAACAAAAAAAATAAAAAATAAAAAATACGCAGACTATCCAGGACGCGGTGGTGGGCAAGTTCCGCTGTAACCTATCAAACTTTAACCCATGTGTCTATTAATTTTTAATGGGAGCTTTCTTCCACATCCATGCATTTATTCTTTTAGAGTGCCAGAACCTTGTTATTATTAGTTCGCTCTCGTTCCGTATTTTATTTTTGTTAATAAAAATAAAGTGTGATTTCTGCAGTAAGTAGCCAATGTCACCTCATGATTCAGTGCGGGAAATGTGCAGTGATTTCTGTGGGCTTTTCCTCTTTCTAGTCATTCAAATAGCCATGAATGATGCTGAGTTTCAGTGTTATTGGAATTTTTAATTATAATTCTTAATTCTCTGACCTTGTCTATAGAGTTCAAGGTCCCATTATGACGATTCGTTTTTCATAGAAATAATTTTTTGTCCTTAAAGATTATTTTAGGTCCCCCAAAAAGGAAAATGTGTGGTAGGAAAAGAAAGCATTTATACAATTGCAATGATGCAGCCTGTTAAGTGGAAACTTGGGTGACAACACAAAATTCTGACAGAGAAGGACACCAACTGAAGATCATTGAAATGATGCCTGAAATTAGAAATGGTAGTCCAAACTAAATGTCACAAAAAAACAGACCTTTTGTTTTTAAAATGCAAAATGCTATTTCTTAAAAAAGGTAATTTTCAACATCAACTTTTGCTTATAAAATATATTTAAACCATTCTCCCTTTAAATTTTCAGATTTGTTTCAGCACTTCTGCAGTAAACAACTCTTTTCGAATCATCTGAATAACTTCGTGTTCATAACAAAACCAGAATAAAGGAGTGGACCTGTATTTCCTCTTACTGCAGCTCCCAGATCTTTTTAGATGATTATCTGGACGAAATGCTAATCTTCTTTGTGATTCTACCACAAGATGGTTTCCATTATATGTCCATCTGCCATCAAAGGTTCTGTGCCAGGCTGTCTGTGAGGATCTTTGTGTATTAGTGTTGTTAGCTGCAGACGTTGCGCTCATGCTGTAACTCTGTGTCTGTGTCCACCGTGACTGTACTTTCACTAATCACATTTCTGCTGGGTGTGATTAGTCTCGGCTAGTCTAAAGCCCTAATCCGTGATTTAAGTGTACAGGATATTTGCTGTGTCAGACTTGGTTTGGCAAATACTCAAGGTCACTTGTGGGTGAAAGAAAAAACATGCAAGTTTTCCTTCACAATATTCTATATATCAGGTGAAATAGAACGCATTAGACGCTGCTTTTTAATCACACTGCCTTGGAGGACAGATTTAAATTTACAATCCAGTTCATAGCACCAAAGATGCAAATTTAAGATTTTGTCCGGTTATTGTAAAGTATTTTATTTAGTTTACATTTACTTTACTTAACTTGCTAATAATAGGTTTATATGTGCACATCTCTATTTCTACTGTATTTTCTGGTAGCTCCTTTCAATTTGAACAGCATAAAATAATGTAGTGTTGATTGCTAATCTAGCTTTCATGATCAAATGTATAAATACAAAATATAGTATGTAATTTGACTGTTTGCTTACTTTGTGGCTGTCTTAATAAGAGTCTGCAGATGTTTTAATATTAAATACTGAACATATTTGCAGAATGTTCACTATCAAAGTTTTATTTGTGCTCTGCTTGTGTCAGCTAAAGCTTGATTTAATGTGAAATTGTTAATATCTAGCTTTGTAAATCAGCTGGTTTGTGACAAGATCTTTCAAAAACCTCCAAATATTAAAAAAAAAAACCAAAAGAATAATAATTCAAAACCTGGAATACCCTTTTTACCCAGGCAATTACATCTTTCATCCATTTGATAGGCTCTCAGTGGCTCAAACTGCAAATGCCCTGTAAAAGAAACTAATTTGAAAACATTTTACTACATTTATTTCTCCTCATTGTATTTTTCACCATAACAGTAAAACATTGCTATAGCAAAGTTATTTGTATTGTGTATGCTTAAGTATTCTCTACACTGCAGCAATTAATTTTGACACTATTGTCTGATAAGGTAGAGCAGTTGCAGCCTAAATGAGTTTCTCTGTGGTTTTATTAAAAAAGAAACCCTTTGTGTGACTACCTGTGGATATGACCTTTTAGAGTTTCTCCAAAGCTCTATCCAAAATCATTATATAGGGATGTTACAGCTGAAAGCTAGGTATTGCAACATAATTGGAACTTCAGGATCATCAAAGTTTCACATGTTACACATTGTGCATACCTCTTCCTGCTCAGTAAATTAAAACTGGCAGTTTTGCTTGTTACAGAAGTAGGAACTGAATGCCCAAAGGTAAATAAATTTTGGGTATAACTCTGGATTCACTTTCTTATGCATGACTTTTTATGTGTTACAGTATATTTGTCAGCAGAGAAGAACACTGATAAACACAAATTAGGACTGTAACTATTCAGGTCATTGGAACTTGCAAAATTGCTTGAAAATAACTGAGGAAGATCACTTTCTCTCAGTCAGTACATATTACCAAAAATCTATCCTATCAGTTCTTGCATGAGCTATACAGTAAATGATTGTGGAAATAAAAAATATAATATGAATACATTTACTGTTTAGTTTTTTAAGACCCAATGCATTAAAATTAACAGTGGTGACTGAGAAATGTTTCTTGATTAATTACATGCAACCAGCTGGTCCAAAGTAGTAGGCACAAAATGTGAAAATGTCCCCGTAATTACTTGGACTAATGAGAATATGATTATGGATTTTATTTTTATTTTTTTCATGTTATCAAAAGAAATACGTGCATTGTTTATATACAATATCCAATTATTATCCTCAGTTGTTCCAGTGGGTCTTGAATAATGATTAAGGCATTTTTCAAAGAATTTGTGCGATTATTGAAGTTTTGTTGTATGAAAACATATTTGTCAAAACTAATAATAGTAAGATTCAGTAATATATTCTTTAAGAGTTGAAGAGGTTGATGAGGAGCCTGTAAGGATGTATAATTAGCATAAAAACTCATATTGCAGTTCTGTGCTATGAGCATAATATCCTTTTTATATAATGTGAGTGAAACTGGAGTACAGGCCTGCTCTTTAACTTTTTATCTAACCTTCTACTGCATATATGTGGCTGATTAGACTTCTCAGGACTGTGTGGGTGTGTTCAGACCATGCTTGATTGACATCTCCCTGATAAGTTAGTTGCATCATTATGTCTGCAAATTCTCTGCATACGTAGCTCTACCCACTTACAACCTGAGCAGAGGTCTAATCAACCAGAATTACTGAAATCCCCTGTGTGTGTGTGTGTGTGTGTGTGTGTGTGTGTGTGTGTGTGTGTGTGTGTGTGTGTGCGTGTGTGTGGACACACACACACACTCACTTTCATTATGACAAAAAAAAACTTAACTAATTAAATTTAGCTTAATCATGACCTTAGCTTTTACTTAAGTTTTAATTGCCTAAAATCAGACCATAAACCTAAGCAAAGTGATTTTTGCCAGAACCCAAACTATGGATAGGTACTGAACAAATGAATACACAGATAAACTAAAACTGGTACACAGTATATTATAAATTAGGGTGGCAAAACTTTACCATATAAATGTCAAAAAAATGTGAAAGCTTCTCATTCTCACAGAGAAATATGCATGCCTTTCATTCCCAGCCTTCCACACCAACAGCTTTTTATGTCGGTTTATTTTTCATTTGATGACTGCAGTGGTTATAGGATGTTATTCACTTGTACAAAGACAAATACTCAATAACTGAACAGTAACTGTAAAACTTTGGCCAGACAGAATGATTTTATGTCACTTATTTCACCACTGTTGTGAAGAGGAATAAGTTGTACTGCTTTCCATTCTGGTAATCCATAACATCTATAGATTTCAGACTCTCTAGTGAGTCGAGAGCAGTGGCAGAGCCAGGGGGTGGCCCGTGGTGGCCATGGCCACCATAGACAAAAGCCTGGCTACCCCGGTGGCCACCACACACAGTATCAGCTCTCAGGTCGCTCATTTTTTAATTTATTTGAATATTTATTATCGCACGGAACCATTTCTGCCCTGCCGCTGCAGCACTCAGGACTCTATATAGCTGAGCACACACATCCATGTGCTCTGTTGCCCCTCCCCTCTCCCATCCTACACAGCCAGTTCATCACAGACAGCAAATTGAGAAGACAATTACAGGTACATTTGTAAAACTAGGCATTTATTGACTTACCGTATATACTCGACTATAAGCTGATCTTGAGTATAAGCTGACCCCCCAATTTTGACCTGCAAATTTAGATTTTTAAAGAAACCTGTATATAAGCCGACCTCCTGATGTTGTTCCANTGACCTGCAAATTTAGATTTTTAAAGAAACCTGTATATAAGCCGACCTCCTGATGTTGTTCCATCAGTTTATTTATTTAGCAAATACCTCTGTTGTGATTATTTGTTATTAACTGACAGACAAGGCAGCACACACGTCTTCCAGCAAAACTCCCATTCCTTTATTGANTTGTTATTAACTGACAGACAAGGCAGCACACACGTCTTCCAGCAAAACTCCCATTCCTTTATTGAATAAGTTCCCCCCGGCAACAACATTACACACAAAGGTCCCTACCTCATTACCGCTGTATATTACCCGATACTACACAAATTACATGTTTTTCAGGGTATTATCATAACATTCCTCTGATTTTCTGAAAATAATCCACATACCGGTAGCAGTAAACATGACAGTAGCTGGTTACCATATCTGACTACTGTAATTAACATTAACATTAACATTAACGTAACTGATAAAGGCAATCAGCAGCTTATGGTAACATTAGACATTTCCGGACTCCTCCTCCTTGTCTGAATTGCCAGATAGTTCATTCCAGTCCTTCTCTGTGTAATGTGAGCCCTCATCATTGACGAGATCGTCATCCCAGTTGACCGGTATGTTTGACTCCTCTTCCTCCCTCTTCATTTTGTAGCCAAAGGTGTCATCCTCTGTTCCATCCAAAGCGTTGCTGATGGATGTCTTTAAAAATGATTTTCATATCCTGTAGGGCATCCAGGCTTTCTCCACTCCCATACTTGTTTCTCATTCACACCAAAGTGTGAAGTTGCTTTGCAGTTATCATGCTCTACAGCATATTCAGCAACTTGAAGCTTGAAACTAGCATCATACGATGCTCTTCTCCTCTTCTGAGTCCGTGTAGTTTTCATTGTGTGTTGTATCTTATCTCAAGCTTCTTGCTAATAAAGCACAAAACATGTTGCAACGAGACAACCAAATAACGTTGCCATACCGTTATATGAAACAGCACTTTTATACTTCTGATTGGCCCATTCTTTTGTCTTTGACCAATCACAACAGCGCTTGCTGGCCACCATATATGGCTGCCACAATGTGCTGGATAAGTGTTTTGTCAGAAAATACATCATTCTAAGGTATGATTTAAACTATTTTCCATAGGTAGTGGTAATGGGTAGTATTTCCANATACATCATTCTAAGGTATGATTTAAACTATTTTCCATAGGTAGTGGTAATGGGTAGTATTTCCACTCCTGGAAATTTTCTTCTCTGGGATCTGATTTGAATTACTCATGTATAAGCCAACTCCCCGATTTACATTGTGAAATTTGGTTAAAAAAATTCAGATTATACTCGAGTATATACGGTAATTTATTGATGTTTTTTAATTGTTCAGTGAAATGAAGGCTAGGTTATTATGCAATGTATGAAATAGCAAAGTTAGTTAGTGAAGTCCATGCCTTGTGCAAGACCATCTTAAGCCGTGCGCACATGTGAAGTTCCCAGTTGAGCTTGTTAAGCATGGAGCTCAGCCGGAAGTGTGTGTGCGGAGAAACAGTAGCTGAGCTGGAGCTTCATGTGTGCTCATGGCTTCAAACTAGATTTTACAAGTTTAAGAAGAGACACAAATATGTTGCGGTGAACTATGCCGTCGTAATATATATTCAGAAATTCCCATTTTCTTTTTTGCTTCAAGTTTTTCTTACATTTCTTTCAAAGAGGATAATCAATTACTGTTATTTGTGCTGACTAGACTATTTTTAGATAACATACGTTGATTTTAGCTAAAAGCAACATCCTCTAAACTCTGCTGAATTGTCTAAACAACACACCTAATGGTGTGTTGGAGCTCATTATGCAGTCATTGATGCCTGAGTGAGTGACTGAAAAAGGTAATATTTGGCCTACAACACTGCAACATGAAGGAAAAAAAGCTGAACAAAATACCAGTTAAGATGCCACCCCCAAAGAGAACAATGGTCTCAGCCTGGCCACCTTTAAGAAAATTGTCTGGCTCCGCCACTGGTCTAGAGAATTTTAAAAGGTCTCCACCTATGAGGGGCCTAGTCATAATCTCTAATGGAAAACATATGACTACTAATATATGAATTATTATTATATTTTGCTTAATTGTTTTATTTTGCCTTATTTTATTTTAACTTATTTTATTCTGACTTATTATATTTTACCTGTTGTTGCATTATCCCCTTTGCTGCTCTAACACTGCAATTTCCCCACTGTGGGAGTAATAAAGGATTATCTTATCTTATCATATCGTTGAAACTAACTATATATTCTTAACACTTAATTAGAATTGCACTCATCGTGAGGGGCTGTCGCTGACATTGCGCACACTTCCACAGGGAATGAAGGCATTTTATACTTGGTCCATTCTCCTTTGCAATATTCTACGAACAACAGGGGCAGTATAGAGAAAATACCATGTCAAGCAGGAAGTAGTCAACGAAGTAGTTACAAAATAATCCCACATATTTTTCCAAAGTTTACATCCAAAAAACTTGTGTTTTTCCTTACATGCAAAGATTTTAACGGGAATTTTTCCTTGTCTTAGAGAGCTGGGGCTGGGTTATGTGTGGAACCCTTCCAGACATTGCCTGTAATGTTGGCTATAAAAACTTGAATATTTATTGGTCATCTATAATTCTTTCCTAATTTCATGCTGTAAGCAGATTTCAGTAAGCATTTGTTTGGCTGTGTATTCTAAAATAAGTTTATACAATAGAAGACTGAGGCATCCCACTCTTCTTCATCCCTTCAATTAATGTCAGTTTTGAATCAGCCTAAAAGTCACTCGGATTTTTGTTTGATGTTAGGTTTAATTTGAAAAAAGCAGATGGTGAAATATTCTTGATTTTTTGATGCCTAGTCATTCATTGTTCACAGAGTATTTTACTTTGTTTATATCAGCAATGACTGTCAGAATAAAAAAAAAAAAAAAAAAANAAAAAAAAAAAAAAAAAATCCCATTTAAAAACATGATAGCCATCATCACGGTAAACACACACAGTAATGGCAGTCTCCTGTTTAGTGGGTACTGTTTACAGTAAAAAGGGGTGAGGAAATGCATTAGATTGTGGGGCAGTAAGGAACAGTCCCAGACCATGACTGAGTTCTAGCTACATTATTAGATGAAGGTGTCCGAACTGCTGCCTGCTGAAGTTTGATTTGATTTCCCCAGTGACCAGAACAAACCATTTGTATTGGAAAAACACCCTGGACAAGTTGTGTAGAAGCCATGACCCTCAAATGGAAAAGAAAGAATCTGAAAGCATCACTAACATTGGGACAGCTCTGGACATGAGCCAGTATCAACTAATAAAATTTATGTTGAAGCATACAGCAAGCATTATTTGTTATAAAAGAGCAACAAATGTGAGAAGCATTTATACAGTTGGTCCATTGTTGTTTGTGTCAAGAAGGTGCAAGATATTTTGAGGTGCTGATCTTTTCTGGCAGCATTTTTGACTCCATAATGAGTTCTTTTTGAATGTGCTTTGATTTTTGTTTATTTTATAAAAAGTGGCTAGGCCATCACATTAGGAATTGTGTGCTCCATCTATTTAATTCTGATTAGACCAGGGCTCCAGGACAGGTTCTTGTGATTTAGGTTGTAATTATAAGAACTTGTATAGCATGCATACTGTAAAGTACTGGTATAGGAGTGCCATCTGACATCTATCCTGCCATCTGAAATGACTGTAAGCATTACAGCTCGGCTAAAAGCATTCAGAGAAAATGCCACAGTACAATTAGATTTCAGATCATTGAATGGAAATATTTTTATTTGTGCTTAAACCAGCATTAATCTATATTTTTGATATTAACATTCAACCACAACAACTGCATAGTATAAAAAGGTTGTGTGCAGTGGTTATCATCCAACGTAGCTACAGAACTTTAAGATGCAAATACACGAGCCCTCCTATATAATGCTAACTCCGATATGTCACCTACAAATTACGCAAGTTGCTGGCAAAGAAGTTGACATTTAGAAAGCTAAACACCCAGATGTTTTTCTCAGCAGTTGATGGAGACCAAAACAGAGTTGAATATTGGACTTAACAATCAGCAGGTGGACAGAAACCTGACTCAAATGTGATGCCAATGTTGTTTTGAGTCCACAGGATGTGTAAGTAGGAAAATGTTTGCTAACACATTAGCCATAACAAATTGATGGTATGTCAGGACTTTGTGACTGTCTGCTTATTTTGGACATTATCAGCCCTCCTAATAGCCAAATATATACATTAATGGAGTGCTAGTAGGAGTAACACTGTTAGTTCTGTTTGCTAGTATTGCTAGTAGTGGTAGTGCTAGCAGTGTCTCTATTTTACCATAAATGAGCCCTCAGCTGGGCAACATCTGAAACAGTCTGCACTGTCAAATCTGATTTATTCTCCTTCTCATCCCAATGCTACAACTTTTGCTGCCTTCAGAGCCATCTCATACTTGAGATAACAAATCACTCTATAGAGAAAAATGAGATAATGCAAATCTGTTCTTCATGTTCCATTTACAAATAATTCAATCTGACCCTTAATGGGCCTCAGCTGCCATCCTAACATTTTTTTTTTTTTTACTTATTTTAGACCACTGAGTTGAATGAATAAATGGGAAACTTCATACACAGTTGTTCCAGTTGTGTCATATTTAAGTTGCCTTTTTTTCCTGGAATAGTAATAGTGGTCAGATAGCACAGCAGTATAAATACATTTATTTTGTAAACTAGCTGCAAGTTTTCATGCCTTATACAGCTGCAAGCTACAGCATATTTTCAATTGCAACACATAGTCTCATAGAGCCATGAATGGGTATGAGTTAAGAATCACACAAAGATGTTTAAGTCCCACTCATCAAAGGAGCCTTGTAAAAGGTACACATGCATGCATTTAGTTCATCTGCACTTCTCCCAGGCACTTTAGAGCTCAACATTGAATGTCTACGTGGAGAAATTAAATATTTATTAGACTGATATCAGATAACAGAGAACAAAAGGCAAACTCATCTAATGCAGACTTGAGTTGTTTAGTTATGGAGTAAATTGGCTCAGTGCAAAAAAAAAAAAAAAAAAAAAAAAAGACTTGTTTGATTGGAGCTGAGACATGACAGAAAAGTTATGCAATGCAGGAGTGATGCTTTTGGAACAGGACAAAATGTAGCAGTGTGGGTCTGAGTCAAAGTTTTAGCCAAAGTCTAAGTCAAAAGTAAATCTTTTTAACAGTCTTAAAGGACTATACCGGCAATAGTATGCATGTTTGAGCGTAATATATTCAATTTTCATACATGTTACGTTACTGACAACCATTTCCCAAAAGATAAAACCGTATTTAGACTTTCCTGATATTTTGCAAAATCTCTTAATCTTTCAAACTCAAATATTCAAGCAATAAACCTACCTTAAAAATCGATGTTTCGCCTGCTAATAGTTATGCAGTCTTATGAAATCACGGTCGTTTAAATTTTTCGATAAAAGCAGGGCAGGTCTTTTGGGACTATATTCCCCGGTGGAGACATACCTTCACTCTGCACTTTTAATTGCGCTTAAACGCTAAAATTATGTAACTTTGAAAAAAACTTGAATACACGTGTTGTTCGAGATGATGGATTACCTAACCCAAGAACATTTCAAGTATCAACAAGTCGATTTTAATAGCCTACCAGAATAAACTGAAACCAATGGTGGTCTGGAAAGTAGGAAAAAAAAAATTAACTCAGCATTCCAGTAGTATGCTTTGGGAAATGATTGTCAGTAACGTAACATGTATGAAAATTGAATATATTAGGCTCAAACATGCACTATCGCCGGTATGGTCCTTTAAGCTTGTGATGATAAGCCCTTCATTATGATCAGAGCAAGTCAGATATATTTTCAGAAGCCCTTTCATTTGATCCATTACAGTGATCACATAAAATGTAATCAGATATTTGGATCTGTCCCTTCCTCTCAGGAACACAGCACAATGGGACACCCTGACACCATACACAACTTTGCACAAAGAAATGTACATTCTGTTTGGAACTGATATTTCTCAAAATCCCAAGACAGTTGCTGAAGTGGAGGCTTGGTTCTGACAGCAAAAAAAAAAAAAAAAAAAAAAAAGGAACTTAGGCATGGCTCAGGAGGATGACAAGTACATCAGCCCTACATTTAATGTGCTTTAAGCACATTTCTAACATGTGTTTTGTTGTGTCTTGAATCTATATATCCTAAAGCACCAGAGCCTTCGCTGCAATAGTTGCATGAATTGGAACTTTTAGTCTAAACTGGAGTGAAAGAGAAACATTTTAACCAAAGTAACCAAGAATACCCATCCTTAAAAATCTCTTATCACTCTGATTCTCCAAAGTATCCCTCAAGCACTTTTTACTTGTTATGCTGGCATGCCTTTAAAAGTTCTTGGGAGGTTAACATTGTATTCTTTTTCTTTTTCTCCACCCAGCTCAGTAACTGTAGATGATGCAAATTTGTACTATCATTTTAATGATACCCAGCAGGTATTATCCCTCGGAGGAGTGAAAAGGTCACGTTCATAGCACCTTAGGCAACACTGATACATAACGGAGAAGTCCTCTATCAGTTCTGCTTTACTAAAAAATAAAATAAAAGAACTTGACCATTTTAATGAGAACATGTAATTTAAACCTACTGAGACCAGGAATTCTATTGATTTGTCAGGCAAACTGTGAATTTGTAATCAGAGTTGTGT
The DNA here is from genome assembly GCA_014773175.1 of Lucifuga dentata. Taxonomy (NCBI): domain Eukaryota; kingdom Metazoa; phylum Chordata; class Actinopteri; order Ophidiiformes; family Bythitidae; genus Lucifuga; species Lucifuga dentata. The sequence goes on from VXCM01001401.1 coordinate 111,581, forward strand.
GAGCGAAGCACTGTGTGGCCTTTACCTCAAATGGAAAGTGTTTCTAAAGCATGCATATGTAGCCACTGCAGTGCATAAGAAACAGAAATACCTGACAGCCAGCTTTACTAAATCAGACCCACAGATGAAAATTGCTATAAACCAGAATCTTGCTTATTGGTTTGTTACTCAATTAAACTTGAATTCTTACTCAATTAAGGCAATAAGTTGACTTCTTTAAAACATCACATAAACACCATAAATGAAATTTGATGAACTCCAACAGACCTTGATTATGCGATTGATGATGCGAACAGTCTCAAACTCTGCATCCATTTCCTCACCTGGTATTACTCTCATAAGCCAATTAACATGTACAAGCTGTGTATATTCCGTGTACAACAGAATCCTATTAATTCTATCCATGTGTTCACTTTACTCCACATTTTTACCTTAATCACAGTACACCACACAAATTGTAGTATAGTGTACATGTAACTACTAATTGGTGTATGTATAGCTTATTATTAGCAATAATCCCTTGACTGTTAAAACTATTTTCTTAAGTCAGCTAATAATTGCATCAATTTCTTAAGTTAAATATGGTGCCATTTAACAAAATCTCAACAATGGATGCATGTCAGAAAAGATATGATTTTTCTTGCTCCATGAGCAGTAATATCAACTCATGATTGCAACTGATGACTGAATTGGAGTGATATTTGTCTGGAGTGGATCAAAGGATCAGGGAGAAAGGTTAAAAAATATATATGGCTTTTGCTTCAAGCTTGGAGCAGTCAATGGATAGATTTTTGTAGAATAAGCAGTGTGTTTGTAAAGTTGAATCTAGCTTTGCCATTATGGAGGAGACAGGATTGTCTGACCAGCCTGTGGTGCAGTGAAAAGCCTGTTCTAATGGCCAGCACGTAGGTAGCCAAAACCAACTTTGACAAATCAAAGAATTATTCAATAAAAGCCCATCTTAACTTACTCACCACATTAAAATATGAAGAGAGAAAAAACATATTTGAAGGTCTGTGCAAAATATTTTATGTAAACCCATTTGACAGGGAAAATAAAAAAAATAACCAAAGTCAAAAGCACAGTTGTGGAAAGTCTTCTAAACAGATTGCATTTTTGTTTTTTTACACTCTATCCTCTACAGTAAGAGGCTTTGAAGAATGAATCCCATGACTCATTGAAAAACAGTAGACAAGTTAAATATAAATTGAGTGTATAGATTTTAAATGTACTAAATGTTCATTGAATGTTACCTCTGAACATATGCCCATAAAGCTGGGGGGAAAAAAAGCTTCATTGTAGCCTTAAATATGAATACATATATGAAAAGTATATAGATATATATAAATACGTAATATGAAAAGCCTTGAATACCCTTGGTGTATCTTCGGTATACACCAGTATATAATGTAACATAACAACTGTAATACAAAAACTAAACAAGATAAATTTTGTCAGTGGGTTTTCAGCCTTACAGATATGCCCTTTAATAAGTACCATTATAGCTGTGTAAGTGTTATCATCACCTGGTTGACTCTAATGTATTTATATTTCTGGACAGGCCCATGTGTGATCTTCTTGTGTTGTATAGATTCGGGCATTAAGAGTGCAGCCACATTCTAAATAAAAACAAAAAAACTGACAATTGTTTGCACAATATCATGGTTGAGCATGTTTTCCAAACCCAGAATTTTCAGTTTAATGAAATTAATGAATGTAACATATTTCTTATTCTAAATATTCTTACCTCTCTTGTACCTCTAGTGTTCTTGGAGACTGTGTTTTGCTTCGTTTTTGAGGAGAAGGAGAAGTTGTGGTGAAACGTTTGACTGAAAATGATTTGCAGTGGTAAATGTCAAATGTTACAAAAGTGGATGTTTACGTGATGGCCGATAATAGTATATTGTGTTAATAGCATAGTTCTCCAGAAGATTTATAGGAAATGGAGCACACACTCTGCATTCTCAGCCAGGCTACATCTTATTAGTCCAGGCATTGTCTGGCATATTTCTCATAGTGAGTTTATTACCATATTGAGGTCGATGTGTGTGTCTACCTGCTTGGTGTTTACTGTATGTCTGTAGTGTTCTCTTTGAGTTCATAGGGCTTGAGATCTGTCTATTATTGTATGAGGACTGGGGCTGTTTTCCAGAATGTAGTTTTAGATGGAGGAAGGTCAAGCATGGGCCCCTCTAATAAGCACCTACAAATAATACAGCACTGCGTTGGAGAAACAAACTTTGCTTCTGAATTCAGCTATTACAGCTTCCTCATAAGGATAGTACAGTCCTGGAAGCCCATGAGACTATAGAGCCACACCAGGTGATGAGAGGTCATGACATGATCTCCTGGAGATCACAATGAACTGAGAAACATTTCAGAAAAAGGATATCCAGAGAGAGAGAGAGAGTTATCCTCCTTTAAATTAAGCAAAATCAACCACAGGATTAAAATTTTCTGAAACTTCTTTGTCCTTCACACTGATTTGGAGGTCTATAAGAAAACACTACAAAGAGGTAGACATCCTTCATTTTGCTCATGAGAACTCTGTGGCATTTGAGTAGCATTAGTAGCAAGCTAAGATGGTTTAGCCATGTGAAACAAAATGATTTAAAAAAAAAAACATTTTGGGTTGATTGCCAAAGATTTCATTCATAATTGCTAACTTTTGTCTGGGGCACAAATCACAGTCTGTAGGAGCCTTTAGAGAGAGGGTAAATATAAGACAAACATAAGATAATAAGATAACAGTATTTTTTGCACAGTAGACTAAACTAGAACTTATCCTACATAATAAAATAAAAGTATGAATGCAACAACAATCTCTTAACTCTGACTCACTGAAAAAATGTCAAATATGCATAAAGTGCATCTTGAATTACAATATTAGCTATAATTTATTTATTGCAATTTCTTTTTGAATATTTGCCAAAATATTGGCCAATGTAGATTTGTCAGTGATTGGATTATCTGGGCCATTTGATGAATTATTTGAACTATGCTATTATCTATGATAATGTGTTTATGTGTTTTAATGGTATACTGCAGTGTGTAGATATATATATATGATATATATATATATATATATATGAATAATAGCATGTCCTTGCATTGTGTATCTTTTGGTTTGAAGTAAAGCTCTGTGGCAAAATGGACAGAGTGTACATACATAATGTCCCCAGTTATTTTATGCCATGTTGTCTTCCCAGCATTTTCTCACTAATGATGTCTGACAGCAATAGTTTGAAAGATAAAGGTTAATCACTTTGTATCCCAATGCTCAAAGACCCAAAAATCTGTGGTGGGCAGTGATGTCTTCTGAATTCTAACTGCAGCTCTCCATTTCTCTCTGTAAGTGCTTTATAACAGTGCTACATTTCAGGACTAAATATGGATTAGGAATCACATTTTGTGCCTGTAATAGCATAAGTGTTTTAAAGGCTTTTCCTAACAAATATTTTTTTCTTTCTTTTACAGTAATTATCCCTATTAGGGCTACAGATGGATTAAGCTATCAGTTTTTTGTTTGTTTGTTTGTTTGTTTTGTTTTGGTTTGGTTTGGTTTTTGTTGTTGGTTTTTTTTTTTTTTTTTTTTNTTTTTTTTTTTTTTTTTTTGGGTTTTTGTTGTGGTTTTTGTTGTTTTGTTTTTTTTTTGTAATTAATTCTTTGCCATTTCCTACAAACAAATGCCCATGTCTAGGTTAGACAAGAATGCTTTGTCTCACAGAAACTACAATATTTACTACCATTTTTGCAAATAGTGTCAGTACTCCCATTGAAATCCATCTAATACACATTTCACACAGTTGTAGACATTCATGAAATATGCTTGCAATGTCATGTGATTCTCAAGTGGAAAGAAAGAACACATCAAAATTAAGAAAGTAAGTCTCCAACTTGCAGTCTGTTTCTTTTATATTTTATTAGGAAAGTTTTGCATTTGACTATTAACTGACTGTGCTGATATTGGTGTGAATATGCCTTGGAGATTAGACTGTAATTTGGTTTTGAAATTGGTAATCAAAATATTATACCTCTATTATTCCCTGACTTAGAGCTTCCAGACTCATTGTAGATACAGTAATGTCACCAGCCTGCAGCAGGCCTCATTATTCACGCAGAGCACAGCTGAGGTGAAGCAGTCGAGGCCATGACTCTATTGATGACTATTCTGGCTTTGAGGAATTTTGTTTTAGACTGCAGAACTTTTTTCTTTTTTTTTTTCTTTTAATCTAGTTGTGGTTGCTTTTGAGCCACAGACAGGTTATGTTGTGCTATTTCACCTTGTTATGTGAAGAAGGGAAAGGCTGAACTGTACAAAAATAACCCAAGGTGAACAGAGCTGAAGTGGAAAAAAATGCATATCCGCTGTGTTTGATGCACTGTGCAGTGACAGTCACTGACCTCTGTATCCCAGATCTTCAGGTTGCTTTTTGTGTTTACTTATTGTATTCCAACTTAACTCTCTCTTTCTGTGGACATACTGTAGTTTGGAATAATATGTGAGAGACGTAGTGAAATAAACCACTTAAGGCATTGGTAAGCTTCAAATGAAGCATATCTCAGATCACCTGATAGCTTCTGAAACCTTCTATGACTGTGAAATTTGGGGGGCCTATATTTGACAAAATTTGTAGCTTTCATAAATGGACAAACGGACAGTCACGCCCCCTTCATGCAGCAATTGGCCAGCACTGTTGAGGTGAAAGGTTTTAATATTCGTCTTGAGCTCTGTTTTTTCTTTCTTCAACTGTTTCCATCACTGTCTGTACTTACAACCCTATGCTATGCCACCCAGGCTCAAGGGAAGAAGTTAGCGCGTGTTGTTATCCCTGTTTATATGACTAATTGTATCAAGATTATAGAAGATACCTAATTCCTGTTCACGCCCCCTCCTCTCTCTATGATGGCAGACTTTTACCACACCTTGTGATATACCATGTGGGCACTCTGACAAGCACGGTTGTTCTCTGACGTGATCAGATATGACGTCATGCAATAGCATACTGAGGCCTTTACCCCTCAGGGACCTGACATTAAGGAAATGCAGAGGACAACAGTCTGTTTTTGATGTTGCTGTCTGAAAAGACCATTGTTCATAACCTTTATTTTATACATACCTACAATACAATGAGAAGCCCATATCCCTGTTCCTGTTATTTTCACAATACACAGGACATTATGCTCACGGGATAACATTACACTGAGTACGAGATCAGATTTAGTATTTATATTTGATGGATAATTTCTTGAAGTCCCTTACAATTTCATCTCTCCATAAAGCAGAGATTTGTCTCATTACTGCATTACAGCAAAATTGCCAAAACATAATTACAGACAGTAACTATGAGGAATCTATGTCTGTAATTACTCTGCAGTTCTATTTCACTAGTTATTGACTGTCAGCACCAATTAATATCTGTATAATGAGACACTTTTATGGAAAATGTAGAACTGTGCTTTGAAGAAAAATGTGAACGTTTGGCTGGATAATTACAACATACTGTAGAAATCTTTTGTCAACTCATGCCTCTTCTATCTAAAATAACTAAACAAATGTTGACAGGCATGAAGTTTACGTAAGTCAAATTGTAGTTTATTATATTCTCATCTAGGAGAATATAATAAGCTGCTGCAAATTAAAGTCATCTCATCTGGCATTGCTGCTAGACCTTGAAAGCCTTTGTAAAGCCTTCAACAGCTTTGTCTGTAAGTGATTTTTTTTTTTTTTTTTTTTNTTTTTTTTTTTTTTTTTTTGGTATGTTTCACAAATCTCCCTGCATGATAAATCTCCATATTGCTCAAGATGCTGCTAAAAATTAATTAAAAACATGCTAAAAATAAATCTCAAAACAACTGACAATATGTGACGTCATGAGAAACAAGCCAAGAATTTCTGAGACTAGAGTCTGACTTCTGCTAGTCTTATTCCCATTCTCTGAGCTAGGCTAGGCTTATAAGGATTGGGTTTACCAAGTTTGGTGACTTTGTAGACAGAGAATTGGCCATAAGGCCACTCACCTGTGGCCCCTCTGGTCTTCATCGGTCTAAATTCTATTCAGTCTAATTGGGTCAGGTTGGGTCCCGTATAATAGCCTCGGGTCTTGGGTCTGTGTGTCAATATATACCTGAGTGGATCCAAGCAGACTCCCTATCAGCTCTAATCAAGTCACTGCAGGAGAAATTGTCCTTTTTGAGGTGAGACAGAGAGTGAACTGAAGTGTAGTGAAAAAACTGAGGGCTCATCTGCTGAAAGTCAAAAGAAAGTTAAAAGAAAAGCTGATCTTTAAATAATGACAGTATCGCCCTGCTGTCATTATTGGTGTCCTCTCTCTCTTTGGATCAGTGGGGGTCTAATTATCCTGGGGTTTGTTCAGGTTGGGTTGAACTGTGGGTCCCTTTTTGGTTAGGTCCAACTTTCTTTGTGTTTCTTTCGGTTGGATACAAAATTTTGGACCAGTAAAGACCTGTACCTACAGTAGTAGTTTTTTCAGTAGCAGTTCACTGAATCTCTATCTAGTGTCTCTCAGTCTAGCTGTGGACACTGGGAACAAGACACGATTGGCTCACTATGAGCCCAATATATATGTACAACCAGCATACATGTTTCGTTACTGACAACCATTTCCCAAAATATACTACTGGGGCAGTAAATTTTAAATTATTTTTGCCTATGGTTTCAGTTTATTCTAGTACACTGTAAAAATCAACTTGTAGAGACTTGAAATGCGCTTGGATTAAGTAATCCATCACAGCGAACACTATGTTAACACTATGTCGACAAAAAACTTTATATAGTGTTAATGTAGTCTATGTTAAGACTACATTAACACTATATAAAGTTTTTTGTCAAATTAACTTTATTTAATTGAATCAACGTGGAGCAGCCAGAAGACAATGTACTATATGTCTCAGCCAGGGAATAGAGTCCCAAGAGAAAACTGCTATTACAAAGAAATTAAAATGACTGTGCTTTCTATAATCATGGTAAAGTGTTAGCCAAAATATTTGTGACCACATCTTATTGGCTAATAATAATAACCAGTTTTGCATTATTTGTTTTCATTTCAAAAGCCTTTATAACACATCAACTATTAAAGCAGTTGCACTCTTTTTGGTAGCTGTTTTCAGTGGATCAGACATTTTCTGGATTTTGATATCGCCATATTCAATATTTAAAAACAAGCAATCACATTCAGTACTCATCTTAAAACTAACAGCTCCAGCTACAATAATCACGACAAAGTCCATCAGTGCCAAGAGATGAAGAATGAGAGGGACCCTTCAACCAGCTGGTCCTGTGGCTCACCACATTCCCTGAGGACAGCCTTTGGTTTATTTGGTCAAACTAAATTACCAAAGCAAAACTAACAAAAGAAGAATACCAATTACACTGAAAAGAAATGACAAAATCCCAAAGTAAATTAGAATAATAATTAGCCATAAAAAGACAGCAGACATTGGCAGATTACCTGGTCATGTGAATGACCCTAAACTGAGAAAATCCAAGATTCAGTCAACACATCTGGCTATGGAAACAGGCAGAGCTGCTTGGGGAACACATGGTATGTACTCTGTTCACAAGCAGAGATGGACACACATACACAGAGAGAGAGAGAGAGAGAGAGAGAGAGAGAGAGAGAGAGAGAACTGCAGTTCCTTCTACCCACAGGGACTGAAAATGTAAGGAAGAATGCTTCCCAATATTCTACAATATGTTATCTTGAAAATCTGCAGTCAATTCTTGGAGCAGAAGGAACTAAACAGTATATTGCCCCAAACGGGAAAGACTTAAGAAAAGAGAAAAACGTAGCTTTTTCATCCACCTTCAAATTATTAGTAATGTTCATTTGAATAATTCTATTAATTTAATTTTCACTGTTGACCATGTAGTTATTTTGATCGCTATTTATTGAAGAGATTAAAATTTCCTCACATTGCTCTAGTTCTCAAAACTTTTATTTATATAATACATCAGTCTAACATTTCAGCCCCGATGGACCATCAGAGCATGACTTCGCTGTTAGTCTGATCAGGATCAGCAGGTGTAACTTCAGCTCCTCCCTCACACAGATGATCTCACTAAGGGAGTCACAGTTCAGCTGAAGGCACTGATCAGACTGATTCAATTGTTGTTGTTGTTTTTTTATTTCAAATAATGGCTGAATGCATAAAATATAATGTGGGATCAAAAGAAAATAAAAAAGTAGAAGAAATGCTGTTGTCGGTTAAAAACAGCATTCAGTCAAAAATGGGCTACTCAGTTTATTCTTCATAAATCTAAGCACAACAAATAAGCTCATTATATTACAGATTACTGTTTAAATGAATTTAAATTTAAACACTCTAGTTTTACAACAGCATGCCTGGTTTATTTATATTTTATATATAATATGTATGGTTATTTATTTATCTATTTTACTTTCCTTGCTGATTCATGCCAATATTGAATAACTGAGGTAGGTTTCCTTTCATTACCATTATTTCAAACTGCAACTTTCTGGATTAACTGGGCCTGTCTGTCCATAATCTACCTTTGTAAAGTCACTAATTTTGAAGTCAGAATTCATTTCTAAAAGTTTAGGGGCGAAAGTAGGCTACATATGGCAGGATTTCATTATCATTGGTTCAGTGCTCCCTTACTAATGCAACGTATCCAAAGTGTCAGAGAGACAGAGTCTCTGGAGGAGCTTAAATTCTTTGTGCTCGGTAGAACTATACATACATTTTAGTAATTCCAGCATGTAAGCTGAGATGTGCAGCCAATATGCCAAAAGAAAACAAAAAAGCAAAGACTGTTTCCAAGTAGAACTGATGTTTCAATTTCAGGATGAACTAAAACCATACAGAAAAGCAACAAGGTTTCATAAAACTGTAAAGTGGAAGAAGTAAGTGAGGTGGTGAATCATTTAATTCAGAATCTGTTTTATCTCTCACATGGCTAAACAGCTGCTTGATTTTCTGCCACAAATGAGGACACAGCCTTGTGCTGGTTCTTTTCTCTTCCCTTTAACCACACAAACAAGCATCATCATCTTTCCTTCCTGATTTAAAACCATGATTCTCTGTGAACCTCAAGCATTGGCATCTGATGAATGGCATGCTTGTTTTGTGTTTTGCATATTATTCCTCTTGGCAGTAATTCTACACACTCCCTGTAGAAAAATGAGACTTAAAACCCCACTGAGATGGATTGAATAGATGAGATTTGACTCATCTAGAGATTTGTCTAATCAGATCACCTCCAGATTTTTAAGCATTGAGGTTTAAAAAACTGTTTTATAAGCCAAAAGCTCTCCGATATGTTTTACGTGGAGTAAGGAATTATTATGTTTCAATAAGGCCACCTGATGATTGAGATAAATGTTTTAAAAGGCCAGAAGACATTGAGCTGTGTTCTATAATGCATCAAAGGCACCATAATCAGTTACATGATGCACTGAAACTTACATTGTTATTGGTCTTTGACTGTCATAGAGACACAACAAAGCTTGATATCTCAATAACAGTTCCTTCCAACAACACATAAAATGTTACCACAATTTGCATATTGATGCAGGAGTGCCTTCAAAGCAAGGTTACGCTCTCCTTTGTGATTTTTTACACTGTATACTGTTAAATGAATGGCTACATATAACATTTTACTTATTCTGTGTGTTAGCATATACTGGGTGCCTTACCACATACAGTATTGTGGTGTTGATGTTCTGGTAATTTTATGTCTTTATTTATACACCACTTAGCAGACTGAGGCTACTAGCCAAAATAGCTTTATAAAGGTATATATTCAGTCTGTTTAGGCACCTCTGACTTAAAGCATGCTAACTGCAATTCCTAGCAGACTAAAGAGCTGAATTAGGGTTAACATTCATTTACTAGCCTGAAAATACAAGTGTCACCCCCCACAAAGGCACTTTAATTCTCAAACATCTATTCACATCAGCTGAAGTACCATGGTCACTTTTATTTTCAGCCAAAGGCTTTGTGTTGTGTCGTGATTTTTTCAGGTGAAACAGAATGGAACAGAACACATGGATTTGGTGCAACATTTACGATGTCTGTCTTCACTTTGCTTTTGATTCATCATCCTCGACTGCTGTGCCCACTGAACTGAATACATTGCCTTGAACAACACAGACAGTGCAAGCTTTCTCTGATGATGTGAACATAAATCTCTTTGTTACTGCACCCCACAAAATGAAGAAGGTACTGATCTGACTTAATACTGTGGCTGGCAGTGGTTCTTTTTATTTTCTGAGTGATATCTTTCAAATGATATCTGGAAATCCCACATTTTATGTTTTTTTTTTTTTTTTTTTTGTTTTTTTTTGTTTGTTTGTTTTTTTGACAATGATTATGGCATTGCTCAGAATACCTGTTCAAGAAGTAGTGTAATGTCCATTGTATCCCTGCAGTCTCTGCAGGGTGCTGGAGGATACATGGCTAACTGCTTGAGTTATATGTATTTCTGAGGCAGAACCGGAAATAGTCATGACCATCTGGTTTCTGAATTGAGTACATGTGTAAAATTATGCACTGTGATGTAAATGAATTTATAAAAAACAGTAGTTTTTGTTTTGTCACTAATAGTTCTTTCTCAGGCACACTGGCAGTCGTGCCTCCAAAATGTAATTTATGCTGCATCCCTTTGGAGGCAGTCTCTTTTGCCTTATTTGGCACTGACACTATTTTCTAACAGGCTTAATGTTGGGTTTCTTTAGAGACATTTGTCCTCCACAGATTTCCACAGTTGGATTCTGCATTAATTACTGACAAAATGTTCTCTGATCTCTTTATCTAAGTCACAATAATAGACAAATAAATGTAATCTACTTGAAGTAATGAGTAATTGTCTTTGTTATACCCAATTCTGAATGCACCATTTAAACCTTCATAGTCTAGGTTCTTAAAAAGCATGTTTCCACTATAGGAAAAGTACTCACCAAAAATGTCATGGTTTGGGGCTGTTTTGCTGCCTCAGGGCCTGGCCAGAGGGAACAATGAAATCCTGATTGTATATGAAAATTTTACAGGAGATTGTCAGGTAACTGTATGTCACTTGAAGCAAACTAGCAATTGGATGATGCAATGAGACAATAACCTAAGGAGTAGAAGTAAGGCAGCAACAGAATAGTTTAAAAAGAGTTCAAATTCATGTTTTGGAATAGGTCAAAATCCAGGTCAAAATCCAGACTTCAACCCAATAGAGATCCTGCGCCACAACATTTTAGAAACACAAATGTTGATTAACTGAAGCAGTTAAAAGATCTATACAAAATGAAAAAAACGTGAAGTGTGAAATAAAATATTTCACTATTTTTAGTGATGACATAGCTTGAAAGTATGTTTCTGCTTGATGTCGAATGGAGACAAAAGATCTGACTGTGACTCTCAGTGGCCTGCTATTATGGTGTTTGCCTCACAGCTTGAATTATATTTTATACAGAGCACCATACTGATGAAAAAGGGAGGCTAGAGGAAGCAGGTTGTACTACTGGGATTGGCAAAAGAACAGGCTATTTCTTCATTTTGACTCTTGGTTCCAATATATTGTGTGCAAATGCATATTTCATGGCAGAGCTTTGGCATTGAGGGAGACTTAAGGGCAGTGACTCAAAGAGGGGTACGCACAGACTCAGCAGCCAATCACAAAAGAAACTTGGGTCACAAGAGTGATGGTGGTAAAGCAGCACAAGCAGCAGATTATGCTGCAGCACTGTGAGTTCTCTGGCTGGTGTTATCCTGTTAGCCGCATACACATAATCAGTGATAAAACTGCACTGACATAATTGATTAGCACCTCACACCCTGCGCTGCCTACACAATTAAGGCTCTGCACTTTGCTCAGCACAAAGAGCAGAGAGCTGACAAAACCAAGAGATCGTTAGCTTTAGATGTCGCTAACCTGGCATTTCAAATACGAGCATAGACTGTATGTCAGTTTACAAACCTATCTGACTGCTAACCTTTTGACATTTTGCATTGAATTGCTTTTCAGTCCACATCATTTTAAATTTGTGTCGCATAGTGTGGGAAATTACTCTACACTGTTTATGAGTTTCTGCCATATTTTGTCCTTCATCCTACACATTGGTTGCTCATTTAATAGGTCACCACAAGATGGGTTGAAGTTGAATTTGGTTGAACTCTGAGTGCAGCAGCAAAGCAGAGTATGAGTGTTGTGCTTCAGCTGCTTCCACACAATTAGCAGCAAAATTGTTCTGGCAAGCCTGTTCTTGTATGTGGATTTGTGCAGTGCAGCTCAACCTCTTGGAGGTGCTGCTTTGAGCAATCATGAGTTGCTACAACAGAAAGTACATGACAAAACAATAGGATAAAGCAGGATAAAGTAACTACCAAGTGAAATATGATTGTCTAAAGCAATATTTTGCAGGTTTTTAGTCGTATGAGAAATTGCATTCAGCCGGTGTACAGTTTCAGCATGTTTCTATGAATTGATTAAGTGAAATCAAACATGTTGGTCTTGGATGTTATATGAGGCCAGTAGTTTTGAACATTATCAATGTGTTGTGTCCATTCATGCAGGTACATTTTCTTCGGTCTACATTTGATCTGAACACACACATTATCCTTCATTCTTCCACATTCATACCTTGCATTAAACCAAATTTCATGTGCATAAAACCAGATTTTACAGGTACTGGCTGCAGAGTGCATAGTACCACACACACACACACACACATACACATACACACACACACACACACCACTTTGATATTTGCATTGCACGTTTTGGCAGAGCTGCTTCATACACAGTTATAACACTCACACATTATGTGATTGGTTTATTATGGGTGAGAGCAAAACAAATTATCTCATATCACTTCCTAAACAGATACTACACAATCTGATCTATTTATATGTATTTTATTTTTTGGAATTCAGGGAAGGAGTTAAAAGTTTTGGAGATGATCAGCATATTGATCACCCACACACACTCATTCTTGGGTGACCCACGCAGCTCATTAATAGTAGTAGTATTAAGTAGCCCCATCTTCAAGTGTGGAGTATGTGGGTGTGTGCATGCATAGTATGTCATCAAGTTCTGTACTCACAATACATTTATTTATTTAGTGGGCCCATAAAACTTCATTACATCACAGGTGTGACTCTGGTCCACACAGTGTGTCATGCTGAAGAACTTCGGAAGGTTTGATCATCTTCCTCTTGTTGTCACAGGACTGAAGGAGAGGAGAGGAATAATGGCTTTCTGACAAAGCTGTTCAGGGCTGATGGAGGAATGTCAGATAATGAGATGAAAATGGCAAGTTCTTCCACATAATGATTTGTCATTAATGCTGATGTTATCACAGAAGAGAAAGGAGGTGGTGACAGGAGGGTCCTGCTCAGGATTTTACATTAATACTGTGCACGTGGAGCATATGAGAGGAAAATCTTTAGAGTACTTTAACAGGGATGAGTAAGTCCATGTGATGAATCTTGAATTCCTTCCTGTCACGTGCAGGTCCCACGGCTGCATTTACTCTGTCAATACATCAATGCTTGGCTTCATAAACCACACATTAAAAAGCCTCTATTAACCTGGAGATGAGAATCTCATTGGGACCATGTTTGGTTTGCTAATTTGCACAGTCAGGTAAATAAATTAGCATTTGCTTTCACTGTCCCCAACAGTCAGCATATTAAAGATTTACAGTCAGTCGGCACAATATGTATAATGCGGGCCACCATCATCATTTGTTTTATGTGCGATACTTTAATGCACTTTTCACTTTATAGTTTTTTATTTATCTTTAACATTTTTTTGTTGGATTTGTGCTTTCTAGATATTGTTAATTTTTTTGGAGTTTACTGTTCATAATTTACAACTGGCTTGCATTTACTTCTGTTGTAGTAAATGCTGTTAAGCATATTTTGCTGCTCAAGATTCTAAACATTTATATTTGAGTTTCCAGGTTTGAAATATTGATACAGTACTCATAAACCCAGTACATAACTGAAAATCCATGGCTCTACTTAGCTGTATATTTATTGAACAGTTACATTAGTTGTTGAGCTTATGAAGCCTTTTTTTTTTTTTTTTTTTTTTTTTTTTTTTGCCTGATGAGTATCAGTTGGACAACCTGGGTTCATGCACCGTGTCAGGAAGCATCTGCTGCGTAGAAATGTGTTTGAAGAAGCCGACTTGGAAGGTGATGAGCTGTACGTGACTCTTTTATATGGACACTGGTAGTGCACATATATGTCATCCACAGTGTGTATTTTGCCACCTGAGCTGAGACCATGCAGGTCGTTTAACATTTCAGAGACCATCTGGACAAATGACTTGTAAAATGCGCCAGCAGTTACATGGAGGAGACCATGCTTGGACAAATGTCTTCTTGTACATTTAGCCTCCAGCTTTAAAATGAGGTATAGAGACCATATGTGAACCTGTATAGAAATTAGGTAAAATGGTAATACTTTGACCCTGGTGTTGCTGTGAGGAAGATCAAGCTTGATGTTGTGTCTTGCAGTAAACATCATAGTAATGTAAGACATTACACTATAGCAGTATAGGAGTAGTCAAATTTTATCATGTATTATTAAGTATTAGGATTTCTGTGTATTTTTTTAGTTTAGGTATTATGCTTGTGGTTGAGACAAAATTTTGAAATCTGAGTGACCATAGCAGTGGACACAAAAACATAAAACTTATTCTACCTTTGTTTTTAGTTTGGTCACATACAGTGCCATCATGGTGTAAGGAATTAATGGTCACCATTAAAATGAGGTTGCTAAGGTAAAGAGAGGTTGTTTTGGCTGTGATATGGACAGATTTTGATCATAACACAGATGTTTAATGCTACAAACTATAACTTGGTGACATTTTAGTCCAAAGTACAGTTTTTGTTTGTATTGTGCTTTATTGATGCAATTGTTTTTCTGATCTCTGATCTGTTCAGTTTGTCATCATCCTCTAGAACTAATGAATATATAAAAAATGATTTTAAAAAAAGTATAAAAAATGAAGAGAGTGAAATATGTACTTCCATTGAGGAGTTTTTTTTTTTTTTCTTCCTTCGAATACTTAAAAAGTTATGAACCAATTTTGATTAAACTTTGTGGAAAGGTGGGGCATGACCCATGGAAGTGCCCATTAAATTTTGGTACAGATCCAGGTCCAGGGGTGGATCCACAAAATTTTTTTAAAATGTCTAAACCTTATGAGGTTTTTGTCAATTTCTTCAAAATTAATACACAAATCTCAATGAAAACAAACCAGCCATATTTATTCCATTATAGACTAACAGCAGGTACAATTTGATCTGGGTGCAGAAAAAAAATTAAATCATGTTTTTTTTATGACAAATAAAGCAATTAAGTCTTATTATTATTTATTTGTTTCTTTCTCTTTATATTATTAGAACAAGACAAATTTAGTCTGCTTGTGCTTGTGCATGCACTTTTTATCTTTATCCTCGTTATTCACCAGAAAGCTGCACCAAAATTGTTTATTTTATTTTTTAACACAGAGCTGCATCAAGAAAATGCTACAGGAAAAAGTCATTTTCAGGCAGCATTTCAAACAGCAGCTGTTTGATGGATCAGACAGACATTACAGTTGTTACAAAGTTGTTGAAATTGTCCTGTAACTTCAGACCTTATTGATTTTATTTGAAACTCAACTTTGGCAAAGTATTAATCTCATTTAGCTTTATATAAATTCACTTAAATATGAGAATATGTTTTAAACAATCTAGCTAATTATAATAGTTTCCAGATTAGTTTCCAGATACTGAAAACAACCACTATCACAGATTTCCATTTTGTCAAGCACTACTAAACGCACTTTGCAAGATAATGTTGCCTGTGTGGTTGTGTAGGACACAACACAAATGATAGATTCCTTTGTTCAGCTTATTCACCATGTAGGAGGAGAGTTAGCAAGAAAGGTTCCTCCACCCACTCAGCCCCAGGCTTTGAAGCAAGACACGCAGAGACAGCCACCATAGAAGTGATTCATAATTCTTTTCTTCTGCATCTATCCTTCATTATTTTTGCTGTGGCTACTGCATCCTGTTTCATCATTGTTAGAAATTTTGCCCAACAATAATGCATTCCACATAAAACTCATTTTTGTTTCTCTGGTGGCGCTATCATTGCTGCTGCCAATAGAAATTTATTGATAAAACTTTGAATTTATCGCCAGAAAGCAGCAGAAGTCATACTGAAAAAATGCCATTGATTTTGAGTTTTGGAGACTTTCTTTATACTATATTAAAATCAGGTTGGCAGAATGAAATGAAGACTAGTGAAGCAGAGCAGCCATCCTGTTTATAATTTATATTTCATTCAGCACATTCTTGCTCAGGTCATGGACCATACATAAATTTATCAGTGCTTTTTTTTTTATCCAGCTTTGGTATTTTTCTTTGTATGCTGTCCATTTCATGTATCATGTTACACACAGTGGATACTTTTCTATCATGTTTTGTCTTTTTGTCATGAGTATTGGACAAATTTGGCCTGTAGGGTGTTTTACACATCAAAACATTACTGAGGAGTACTTTGCACTTCTGTCTTTATTGGAGCTGCATTCCTCACTACCTCTGAGAAGTGAAATGATGAGCAAAAACACCTTCAGATAAGTCAGTAGAGAGGTCTATCAGCCACAGCTCCATCTGTTCTAATGACTACCTGGCTGTTCTGTAATATGGCATGGTTGGCTGGACAGGCTCCATAGCAAACATCCTCTCATTAAGTCTCAGTATTTCTATCCATCTCTGCACAAGTAATGGCACGGTCAGTACTGTTTCTTTTCCCCAAACAGAAATGTACTTCCTCCTGCTATTGAACCCTTCCGATGTCGGAAAAGAGGGAGGTTTTTTTTTTTTTGTTTGTTTGCTTGTTTTTCAGTATAAAAAATACTAAAAACAGCATCTTACCTGATTATTTTTCTGGTAAAGCTTGAAATAATCACACATGGTGCTCCATTGTTTCATATTCCTTCTTTCTCTCTTAAGAGGCAGAGTAATGAACCTATTTAAAGATTTGTATTTTTTTTTTTTTTTTTTTTACCTTTTACCTAAATGACTAACAGCATTATTATATTATCTCAGTAGAAATAAGATTCCCTTCAGTTAATCTTTTTGAGGGTCAGCACCTCCGAATCTGAGACCATGTTACTTTACTGTTAAATGCTGCATTGTCTCCTGCCAGTGGGGCATGAGTTGCTACCCCAAGTGAGGGAGTTCAAGCACCTTGGTTTATTCATGAACGAGGGTAAGATGGAGCAGAAGATCAATAAGCAGATTGGTGCTGCATCAGCAGACATGCAGACGCTGTGTCGGACTGTCATGTCAAAGACAATTTAATAGTCTACCACTTACGGTCATGACCTCTGGATAGTGACCAAGCAGTTGAAATGAAATTTCTCTCCAAGGTGTTGGGACTTAGTCTTAGGAATAAGGTGTGAGGACTCAGACATCAGGAGTAGAACTGCTGCTCCTTTGCATTGAGTCAAGTGAGGTGGTTCAGGCATCTAATCAGGATGCTTTAGGGGGTATTGCAGGCATGTCCAACTGGGAGAAGACCATGGAGGCAGACCTAGAATACACTGGAGGGATTATATGTCTGATCTGGCCTGGGATCATCTTGGGACCCCGCATCAGAGCTGGAGAATGTGGCTAGGGAGAGGACATCTGGGCTGCTTTGCTTAGCTTACTGCTGCCATGACCTAGACCCAAATAAGCTGTGGAAAACAGATGGATGGAATAATCTTTACAAGTTCAAGTAAATTGTGACAGATACTATTCTATAGTCCTTCAATGGGCTTTAAAGCCAAGGCAAAGTCTCATCACACAAAGATTTCATAATGCACATTTTTACTTTTTTGTGAAAGCTTAAATAAAATAATGGTTTGTGAGGTACTCCATGATATAGGTGTGTTTTTGATACTCGTGATCAGTTAATCAGATCAGTCAATCAGATCAAATCAGATCCTGCATTCATTAGAAATGTTGGTTGTGTCCTCATGAAATAACACTATACATTCACAAAATATAATACCTACAGAATTTATGGGGGTAGGAAGGTCAAGTGTTGTCAACTGACAGCAAAGCAACAGAGACAAAGAGAAAAATGGCTGAAAGTTTTGATTGAGCATGGCTGGATTCCTTTAATGGCCCCATGTAACATCTCAGCTGTCATTTCCTTCCTTCCTTCCTTTGTAACATAAGTAAAATGCTGATCTCCTCGACTGTCGCCATCTTTGTTTTTTCAGTTCATTGTTTTAAGCATATGCTACATTTGCCTGTCGCTGTGTTACAGACTGTAAGCCTTTAGACAACTGTTCTCCTGCCCATCCAGAGTTCTACCCTGTACCCCCTCGTACCTAACCCTTCTTGTATCTATGTATAGTTTAAAGCAGTACTTTAGATGCACTTTAACTGGCATGTCTTTTGGCTCTTTAGTTCAAGGAAAGTGAACCTTGATCTGCACGATTGTTAGTGTGTGACTGACTGCTGCTACATCCATTAACTGCTCATCCAAACATATCAATCATGTTACTATGAGCTGAAACAGTACATTACAAGCTAGAAAAGAATACAGCTGAAACAAATCTCAGTTCACTTTAGTGACCAGCATGTAAGCAATGCATTTTATATAATAGAAAAGTAGGAGTGAATAAATTTACTTGATGGATTTGTCAGGATTTAGCTCTGCCTGCTGCCTTTTGGTAGCCAATGTGTCGGGATTCAGATATGGAAATCCCCAGCCCGATTTAACCCCCCGGCTGTATGCTAATGTCAAAAAATCCAGGGCACTTTCTGTAACATTGAACACATCACTCAATACTGTGTTTGCTTGACATTTAACATTTTATGTACAATTTTGTCCAGTAAACATCAGTTGCAGGCATAATATTCATTTTGTATACATTAGTCTTGTATGCTCACTGTACCCAAGGCCACAGAATTATCACAACGACCTTCTTCTGTAATATAAATCACTAACAGTGCCACTTCACCTTCTTGAAGATGGTTTTTGCAGCAATTATGTATCAGAAAATTTTACTGTTAATATTCACCACTGTATCTGTAGTTGCCTGGGAATGATTGAGATGCCTGGTTGCTCTGGAATAAAACAGCCCATTTTGTACAGTCCCAATAATTTGTGTCATCCACACACACCAACTCAGCTGAGAGTAGGACCCATAAACTCTGCCAAGGCTTATAAACTCCCTTACTGTTAGAAAAAGAAAACTAGTTCTTAGTTATTGTAGATGGAGTTCACATCATGAATTTGTTATGTGGTTTAAGGGTTTTTGAAGGGGATTTGAGGGTTGGATCTGACTTGTCCTGCGCAGTTTCGTATTTTGGTCTCAGTAATAGGGCCCCTCGTGCCATGTTACGAGGGACAAGACACAAAAATAGACAGAACAGGACTAGACCCAAAGGATAGAGGACAAAACAGGATACATTAGCTACACAATGGTCCCTGTTTAGACAAATCACCTCACAGGACAACACTCAGGGTGATCTCATATGATCCACTTTAGCCTCATGCAAACAGTTTTGCAAAAAGTTTTTTTCTTTTTTTTTGGGGNCAGTGCACTGTGATAGTACTTGATATAGTACAACATGTAGGAAATGCTTCGAAACTCTTATTATGACTCTTTGGACAGAAGTCCTTTGAATCAGGATTTATTTCTGTGAGATATTTGGTTATCCTATCAACATGAACGACTACGCTAATTTTTATTCTTTGTGTTATGTTCTGCATGTAACACAGTTGGTGGACACTGGGCAGCATCTGGTCAGAGAGTCATTATTTTGGCATCATCCCAGCAGGAATCAGCTTCCTGTGCGTCTAAGTGGTTTGTGCAGCTCTGCTCTAAAAGCATCAAGCACTCATTGTCGCAACACTAATAGTCCAGAGCAGCAGACACCTGATGGAGTCCAGATTTTGACTCCTATTTTATCCCTCCTCTAGTTCCCTTGTCACCATTATTAGGCCTCTGGCACTGCCTGTATACCTTGCTGTCATCTCCTACTGAAAGCCAAAAATGAATCTTATTGTCTCAGACACAGCTAATGATTTATTTACAGACTTTGCTGTGCTCAGGCTTAAATTTAGCAACGGCAGCTTTGCCAGCAAGTTTAAAGGTAGGATCTCTTTGAAAGCTGCACCATTTGTGATGGGGATTATTAAGTGCAGTAGAATCTCCCAATAATGGAGGCTGGCAACAATCATATGTTCAGAATTATGAAATGCATTGGAACTTGGAACCAACCATCTTATTCAAACTATAACAACACAGTGTCCTATGGTGAGATTAATTGATGAAAATGGCAAATTCTTTAGAGCTTTATTATAATTTATGAATGAATTAAGTCACACTACTGTATATCTGCTATTGGATGCAATGAACACAAACTGCTTCTCCCTTTTGATTTTAAGCATAATTGCATTTGCAAGATAATAAAATCTGAATGAACACCTCTAACATGATATTGTTTTACACTTCAGTTCCTTAATGCAGCATGCATATGCATGAGAAACAAATATTCTCACTGCCATCAGCCTTTTAATAAATCAACCTGCATTTTACTTTCCTTATGCAAACAGTAGCAAGCCTCTACATAAACATGAATATGTTAAGATATATATTCAGGTAAAGAATCAAGATTTATTAACTGTTTTAATTTTCTCAAAGAAGTGATACTGCCCAGGGGACTTTACTTCTCCCTTTGGAATAAAAACAAAAGTAATTATTTCCATCTTCTGTCAATAGTTTTCATTCATCTTAATGTAGCTTTACTGATTTAATTGCATGTATAGATTTTCCTCTTATGTTTAGCTTGCTATAATAGCAGAATACAATTAAAATCAAGCCCTAAGCATAAAATATGTAAATGAATATTTTCTTAATGTTTCGCTGGGGGGTAATAAATAACACAGGAATAGTTCAGTGTGGGAATCTTTTTCTTACATTCATCTGATTTCAGATACTATGTGACCTTATTTCAGGCATTCGGGACATTCAGAGACGTGGAGACATGATGCAAACCATTGATAAGAGCCATTATTGTGTTTTATATTTTATCAGAAATTATTATTTCCTGTACCAAGGAGGATATGTTTTCACTCACGTCTGTTTTTTTGTTACTCAAAAAGTTATGAATTGATTTTAATGAAAATTGGTGGAAGGGTGGGGCATGGACTAGAGAAGACCCTATTAAATTTTGATGTTGATCTGCATGCAAGAATTAAACAAAAATTATTTATTAACATTGTGAAAAAGAATTTTTTTTAATATTTTTGTCAATTTTTTCAAAACTAATATACCAATCTCCATTAAAAAAAAAAAAAAAAAAAANAAAAAAAAAAAAAAAAAATCAGGCATATCTATCCTATGATCAGTGAAGTTTGGTCTGTAGAACTGAAGTCTATAGTGTGCTCACTGGACAGGTTTGGTGATTTCAACAGAATATTTTAACTCTTAATTAAAAGAGAATAATAATAAAAATTTAAAAACAAATTCTTAATCAAAACCATTTTATTTTTGAAAAATTTGCCACAAGTATTTAATTTCTATAGATCTAAATCGTTTTGATTCTCTGCAGAACTTTCCACAGCCATCTGATGCACCACCAAGGGGCACTTCAAGTACAACCTGTGGTACACATGACACAGTTTGAGAACCAGTGATTTAAACAATACCATTAGAAAGCTGAAGATGAACTTTATTGCTGCAAATTCAATACAGAAGAAGATACTGTAAATATACAAGTGGGCAGGAAATCTATAATTGTTGCATATATAGTGTCAAGATGTGCTGTTATTGACATTATAAGAGCAGCTCTGTTGGTGAGAGCATTGCCACGTTCTTTAAAACAAATGTGTGCTTTCTCATTCTGATATACTGAAGCCATCTGTGTTTCCAGAACAACAAACCTTACAGTAAACAGTCTTCCTGGGTGCTGAAAAATTATCTTTACAGCCTCATTCATATTTAAAGGATCTGGTTCTAATTGAAAACAAACAAGCATATATTTGGCTTTTTGTTTGATTTATGTTTTGTAGTAGAGTACCGCAAAATTGCTCATAAAAATAAAGAGGTTCAATAAATGTTGTGAAAAGCATCTTGAAATAGCTTTGAAAATGTTTGCACGTTCACTTTCATTTCTTCTTCGAGGTCGAAGAATCACAAATCAGCCCACGATTGCAGCTTGCAGCAAAATAACATTAGGGACATAGATTTAACTCACATCATTTACTGTGCTGTGCTCAGACAATTTTCATATCATTATGACATCTGTGATCTGTGAGGCGGTCCTGTCATCACTATTTCATATGAGACATTCAATCATTTGTTATTTTGAAAACCAGGATAACAGGAGGTTGCTTTTTGTTTAAATTAAATCAACAGATGTCTATTAAAACACTTGGTGTATCCGAATAATAATAAAACAGCACAGTGTGGATATGCCCTCCCAGGATAATATAGTAAAACATTTAATACATCTATTATTAAAATTATTATTATCATCTAAAGTTTTGCAGTTAGTATGATGTATAACAAACAATATACCAATATTTCAAATGAAATCGAAGGTAACTGCTCTAATGTTTTAGTGGAGGCCATCAATATTAATCCAGCTGTGAATGAATCAGTTAATTCTCTGGTCCAGTCTAGTCTATTAGCTCAGAGACATTGTTATTGGAAAAACACTTTAGAAACCTGTCTACAAACAGTCATGGGGCTATGAATCAAATATTTTTTGCTTTGCACAGGGGAGAGAGTAATAGCCCTTTTTAGAAACCAGTCTGCCAAACTCTCAACCCAGAGGCTTGCAGAAAGGAACGTCGTATCTGATGAATGGCTGTCTTTGTGCTGTGCTCCCCTGTAGAGCTTTACCCCTTACTATACAATAAATCATGACAAATTGAGATTCTGCTAGTAATGTAGGCTAATTATTCTAGCATTTGATTCCACTCCCAATTGTGTGTTTTTATTGCATTTCAATGGGCTGCGTATCCTGAGGGTAAAGTGCTCAGAGGTGCAGTATCTGTGCTTTACTAGTCTTCTTTCTGCCGTTACCGGCTCAATCTGCTCAGTGTGAGATTTTATGATTGACTCTCACCATGACACACAAAATTATGGAAACTGAATGGAGTAATAGCCCAGCAAAGGTCTGGCTACCTGCCCAGAGGCTGTGCTCCATGATACAGTCATCTGATCACATGCTAAAGAGTAACCACAAGGCTTTCACACACACACACACATACACATACACCTACAACATCTGAAACTCACATGCTCCTATGAAAAATTAAAGAGGAGCTATTGTTTTTCTATTTCCCTCAAGATTTCACCCAGCATGCAGACAATGCGAACAATGTTTTTTGTTTTTTTTTTTTTTTNTGTTTGTTTTTTTTTTTTAATAATTGTATTGGCTGAAAGAGTGATTTGATAAGAATTGTAAACTCTCTAATGATAAACAGCACCAAGACAAAGGACTTCTTTGTTGATGCCTATCTCTGCTGTCCAATTATATGATCCACTCACTTTCTAAATTCCTAAATCTCTCTGACAACATAATATTTGGATGCTATAAAAGTCCCGCACACATTTTTAGAGGCCATAGAATTTTAGAGCTTCTCCACAGAAATTAGTAATGGTGCACTGCCACACAACGTAATCAAGTTTCTGTGGAAAGTGCTGCTCAATGAAGGGGAAACAGAACAGAATGAGTAATTATTTGGGGTCAGACATCAGGTTGTTGTAGACCATTCATCCACAATTTCTTTGTCTCTCTCTCTCTCTCTCTCTCTCTCTCTCTCTCTCTCTCTCTCCCATCTGTCTCTTCTCTCTCTTTCCTTCTCCTGTTCTGTCTCCTTTCTCACTCATATCTCAATATTTTAAGACTGTTGTTTGCAGCTACACAATTCCATAGTAAGTAGGACCCCCCTCCCCCAGCTGATATTGAAATACATGTACAGTGATGCCAGAAATTACAATACTGACCTATGTGTGACCATCATGACAGTTATTATCACATAGCACAGTGGTTCTCAAACTGAGGCACAAGTACCACTGGTGATATGCCAGATGACTGTAAATTACAACTGAAATCAGTGGAAATTCTGTTGTTCTGGCAAATTGGCAGAAAATGCACACCAGAATGAGGTTTTTCAACTTTTTTTTTTTTTAAATTAGATTTAGATTTTATTGGCTTGGTTTTGGTTTGTTCAGAGGAGGTACTTATTTCAAAGTGGCTGAGAAACAATAGCATTTGCTTTTTCATTTGACTGGATTATGTGACAGTAAAAATACACAGCAATACTGAGCTGAGTTGGTTTATATGAGTCAGAGTGTGCAGATTATAAACAGATGGTAATTTTGTACTTTGACTTTTGTTTGCGTGTAGAGCATCTTCAGTTCATTATAAAATGATAATGACAGACATTCATAGGTAGTAAAATGTACTTTATTCTCCCTAGTCAGGTTGGTATATAGGCACATATGAGAGCATCTTAGAAATGTTTGTTCTGAAAAGCCATTAGAGCAACACGACTGGCATGGTGGTTTTACAAATTTGCAATTAAATGAACTGTCACATAAAAATTGCTTTGGTTCTGTCTTGTAAATATTTTCAATTTTCATAAAAGAGGTATTTCAAAGTGACAAGACACACAAAATGTGATGATTCATTGCTGCCAGCTGGCCTTGATGTTGTGTTAGCATGTGTGCATGTATGTGTGCACATTGCTTTTTTGAATGTTTGTTCTGTCACTTTTTATTAACCCCAGATAAAGTGTCATTGCCTGACTTGCTCCTGTCATTCCATCTCTGCTCCACTTTTCTTTCCTCTCTCCTCTGGTATTAGAACGAGGTTTTTGTGCATTTTCTCAGTCTGGATAAATTGTTGTTAAAGGGAACCACTGTTTGCTTCTGTAATTCCTGTGAGATCTGACAGTGAATTTACTGGCGGGGGAGAGGTCTGATCCTGTGAGTAAATACTGTCAACTGAAGAGTTTTGCCGAGCCTCTAGGGAAAGGAGTTCAGTACAAAACAAACCGAGAAATAACACTGTTTGCAAGACAGTCTCTGCTGAATATCTGCTGCACTAAAACTTATCTGGCAATAACAACAATAAACAGGTGCTTTTACTGTAGCTGCAAGTGATTGTAGATAAAATCATATACTGTAAAATGCATAATTCACAGACTAAAAGCTTTAACTCATGCGTTAAATTATTTTGTGCAAAAATAATGGCATTTGACAAAATTTGATGGAAAGGTGGGGCATGGCCCAGGGGCAAATCTAGAATCTTTTAAATGATTTCTTCACACTGTAAGATATTTTGTCAATTTCTTCCAAACTAATACACCAATCTCAATTTTTAAAAAATATGGCATATTTATTCAGATCTAATGTCTTAATAAATGTATGCTTGGAGAGGGGGCACATTAATGGAATTGCTGAAGTAACAGAAACATGCATGAATGTGTAGCAGAGATGACGCTGATTCAGTTGCATGCAAACGGTTTTGATATATCTTTAATAGTTCCAGAGATGGATCCACAAACACATTAATTATAGCCATTTGATTCTCTTTAGGCCAATATATTAGTAGAACAAGACAAGCTTTGTCTATAGACTTGTTTGGCCATGGTGGAGGTATGTTCTGTAATGAGTGTAATTCTTTTCAGAGTATGTATTTCTTTGGTAATATATTCTATTTTAAAAGGAATACATAATGTCTATTCACTGAATAGTGACACTATATTGTTAAATGATGCTCAAACTAAATCAGGTTTTTACAGCTACATTTGGCTGTAAAAATCAGTCTGAGTTTTTGATATCTCCATCATGGGAATTCTAGCTTTATTGCAGTATGGTCAGCGCATCTTCCCACTGCCTTCACTGAATGAAAAGAAAGTAAGTCAGCGAGAGCTTTAGAAGCCACATGCTCAACCACCTGCACACAAGGAAATGGCTTTGTGCCATTTCAGTCTCCACACAGCAAAATAAATGGTCAAAAAGCCTTGAAAAATAGGTATGCCAAATTTCTGTCAGCTCAGTAACAAGCAGACAGTGCAGCACCGCACAAGCCAGAGAGAAAAATCACCCCAGGAGAGAAGCTTATCATGGCACAGTGTCCCGCTTTTTGACACCATATCACTCTGTCATCCAGAATGCTGGCAGCTCCGAAGCTGATTTCAACCACCGAACACGAAATCTTAAAAACCATTTTTGCCTTTAGTTTGCTTTTAAACAGCATTTGATTATGTTGGTGAAATGTCAACTAATTGACTGTGTGCAATGGTCATGTACTGAATGTTTTGTTAAGTTAGGATTTAAAATCTACATATTATTTATATGGGGGGTGGACAAAACATGTATATTCATATTGCAGCAATATATCATCTAAAACCCTGTTTGTGGTGGGGTGTCACACTTCTGCTGCCATTCGTCTTATAATAGTAATCATCATGATGACTTCAACATTTTTCCGAAATGTTTTTGACTCAGCTTTCCAATTTGTTAGACATTAATTACATCTGAGTGCTTGTCTTTTATTTTCTTCCTTCTTCTTTTTGTTTGTTTTTTTTTCTCGATTTGATGTACTCAAAGAAACCAAAATAATTCTAGAAATTGTGGTGTGATGATGTTTCACCCAAAATTATTCAAACACATTTACTGTAAAACATGATATAATAGGCAGTATTTTGTTGTGTATTACACTTCCCTGAAAAGGATCTGCTTCTTCTAGAATCTGTGCACTTGGATGATTCTGCCATTTGCTGTAATGAAAATTCATAGTGTGGCTCATACTCATATTTGAATTGCAACTCCTGAGTTTATTGAATGTAGAGGAATCAGATTAGTCCTTTTTTTTAATGACTTACTAAATATGATCTGTTTTTTGTTTTCAGACGTACTGTATGTTTACGTGACTTATTCAAAAATATGTTTTAGGACCTATCAGACATGTTTTTATGCTAATGTCCCTTTTCTCCCTCTCTCCTTTGCAGATGTAAATGGACAACCGGGAGTGTCACAAAGAGAAATTGGTCATCCATACGGTTTTAAACTGCTTTGCATTAAAAAGCAAACAGCATCACTTCTCTCTGATGTAATCTGTCACTGACAATTAATGTCAAACTGCATGCTGGAGCAGCTTAATGCTGCCTTGCTGGGAGAAACATTGCTAATGGAAATAAAGCCTTATAAGATCCAACTCATTAACATACACCTAAATGTAGCATAATGCCTTCAAAAGTGTCATGTTTATACCTGCTGACAGTGGTCTGCTGGGCAAGTGCTCTGTGGTACTTGAGTATATCTCGCCCAACATCCTCGTATGTAGGCCATATGTCTATCCCTATACGGAAGACTGTGAAAGAACACCACAAAAACATCACTTTTAGCAACATCCGCACCCGCCCCCTCAACCCACACACCTTTGAATATGTCATTAATGAACCGAAGAAGTGTGAAAGTGCTGCACCTTTCCTGGTCATCCTCATCAGCACCACACACAGGGAGTTTGATGCACGGCAAGCAATCCGGGAGACCTGGGGGGATGAGAGCACCTTCAGCGACATCCGCATTATCACCATCTTTCTGCTGGGCAGGAACACAGATGCTGTCCTGAATCAGATGGTGGAGCAGGAAAGCCAGATTTTCCATGATATTGTGGTGGAGGACTTCATTGATTCCTACCATAACCTCACCCTCAAGACCATTATGGGCATGCGTTGGGTGGCGACCTTCTGCCCCAAAGCCCAGTATGTCATGAAGACAGACAGTGACATCTTTGTCAACATGGACAATCTGATCTACAAGCTTCTAAAGCCCAACACCAAGCCAAGAAGGAGATATTTCACTGGCTTTGTGATACATGGTGGCCCAATTAGAGACATGCGCAGCAAGTGGTACATGTCCAGAGACCTGTATCCTGACAGTAAATACCCCCCATTCTGTTCAGGCACTGGCTATGTGTTTTCAGCAGATGTAGCTGAGCTAATTTACAAGACTTCATTACACACAAGACTGCTGCACCTGGAGGATGTGTACGTGGGACTGTGTTTGCGTAAGCTAGGTATACATCCTTATCAGAACAATGGCTTTAATCACTGGAAAATGGCCTACAGTCTCTGCAGGTACAGACGGGTTATCACCGTCCACCAGATCTCCCCGGAGGAGATGCATCGTATCTGGAATGACATGTTCAGTAAGAAGCACCTGAGATGTTAGGAACATTAAGACAACCGAACAATTTATTGATGGTTTTTTGCCTTTTTTTTTTTTTTTTTTTTTTTTTTTTTTTTTTTTTTTTTTTTTTTTTTTTTTTTTT
>VXCM01001401.1:140755-163255 GCA_014773175.1 Lucifuga dentata
TTTTTTTTTTTTTTTTTTTTTTTTTTTTTTTTTTTTTTTTTTTTTTTTTTTTTTTTTTTTTCATGTTGCCATAATTTTGCTGCCTCTTCTTTGACGAATTATCAGATATATATTTTGGTTTCTAGATGCGATTTGATGTTTTCCATAATTATCTGTCTCAGCTCCTAGCTTGTCATGAATCCAGCTGCTGCTTCTGGAAATATATACTGTATGTCAACATCACCACAATTAAGAGAAATATTCTATCATATTGTGCAAGCAACATTTTAAGGATTACAGAATGGATGTATTTAAATGTGTATCTGACATATTGGTACTTACTGAAGCTCTGCTACTGATGTGGAAAATTTTTGTACTTCCAAGGAACGTGAGTGGCTTTCATTGCTGAATTTTCATTTCAGTGTACTTTTTTTTTCTTTTCAAGTTTGTAGCATTACAAGCTAATGTGACATTACTGTGAAAGCATCTATCCAAAAAGGGGGTGTTATATATTGTATGTTTTTTTTTATATTAAAAACAAATACTTGAATAATTGAAAGTTATAATACTGCTTTTAGTAGTTGCCTTTTTCCAGATTCCCTCAGTTGTGGATTTTTTTTTTCCAGGTTTATTTAATGACAACACTCACTTCCCCTTGTAATTAGTAATGAAGGTTCATAAAAACACACTAACTACACACGAAATCATTGCAGTGATAACTGAAGCTTATAAAGCTTCTGTTGCATAAATGCCAATGACAATCAGCATGGTAGTGAACTATTTAAATTATTACTTCCTCTAGTATCAAAGCAAAACTGACATGTCAAATTGGGAAACCCTGGAAATTCCCAACTGTTTGGCAGAAATTCTGCAACTGTGAAACAAAAAAGATCTGAGGAAAATATAGCATAAACACCAAAACGGTATCAGAAATTACAAGAACACTATTAGCATGTAAAAAACGGTGGACAACGAATAAAAGGTTGTGAAGGAAATGCATCCAGATACTTCCAGAATTCCCAGCAGGCAGGACGGGGGACAAATGAGATACAGATGTTGAGCTTGAGGAAGAGGCTGTTTTGAGCAGTGCCACTAAAAAGTGAGAGCAGATCAAAGCTTACCATTTAAATAAACTGACTAAACTTAGTGGGTGTATTATCCAAATTTGTTGATAACTAACCTAAGTGGGCCAAATCAAATTTAAAACAACACAATAAAATCCATTTTAACCAGATTTCATGCTGGTGAAATGTACCATCAGACTGAAACAGGTCTTAATTTTGCATGACGGTGTTTTATGAATAGCTTATCTGACAAATAAATGAGGAAATACCATAGTTAATGCTGTTCAGTGAAAATGCTAACAGCCATTTTTGAATGAGGGAGCTTGTTGCATGGTTGTTATCTACCCTTATCAGCGTGAAAGGCTGGTCTCTTATTGATTATCTCTAATGTTACTACATACAGTATGTATTACGTTAATCGGTACATTTGTAACTAAAGAGCAAATGGTTTTGTGGTCCAATACCATAGCCATTTAAATGTTACACCTGGAGACTTACTAAACGTTGTCACAAGCCTGAACTGTCTCAGGTGTAAAGCTGCCTATATCAAATATGTCATGTAGGATTTAAATAAAGATGACAGTAGATGATGGGTGAAAGTATCCTCTGTTATTGTCATCAGTACAGCAAATACCAAATACTCTGCACTTTCTTAAATAATAGCAATTCTTTATTTGCTGCTTCTCTGCAGAAATTTGACATCAGTTGATTACAGAGAGGGAATAGGAGTAATATGCTGAAATGGTACACATACTGTACATAGAAAACAAAATAAATTACTTCTTAAAATAAAGAATTTGGTACAAGTTAATATTTACTACTTGAATACTTATAAAATAATTTAGAGCTACTAGACTAGTTTGGACAAACAAATGGCTCGTCAACTCTTCAAAAGTTGCCTTTTGGTTTCATCTTTAGATGCATTATCATACAGTACATTTTATTAACTACTATATTTTTGGGAACAAATGTTTTGTAGTGCAGCAGGAAAGAGCAAGAAAATTAAACTGTTGTGACCAACGAGAGCGAATTACATGACTGCAGGTTCTCTTATGTTTTAGACATTTGTCCGATGTCAAAAGCACGCACTAAATTGTCTCCCAGGGCTTAAGTATCTGCTGTCAGGTGCACACACTCAGCCCTAAAGTGCATTGCAGAAATCGCATTAAGTTAAAATACTTGATTAGAATCATGTTGCTGCTAGAATAATACATGTGTTATGTTTAATTAACAGGTTCTGCTCTTTGTGTGGTCTTTCTCATTAACTACTTTCTTAGGCACAGAAAAATGAACAAGGCACCTCTAGCATTTTGAAGCATTAACACTGTCAAAATCAGCAGCAAATTATGCACAGTAGCATCCAGGTCTCATTTTTCCTGCACTCAAGCAAATGGATCCCTCCCTGTCTCTGGAATACAGGTTCTGAACATGGCAGTACGCTTCATTCTATTCTTAGACATTCATTAGTTTTGTGAAAATGTGCTTTTCCCATGAATTATCTAAATCTTACATTCTGACACAGACCTGAGGGAAACTTCACGAATGAGTGGGTTTTTGAAATGCAAGTCAAATCAAATTTGTTTTCACTGTGGCAACAAAAGAGCATGACAGAACCTCTTGATTTCAATAAATAATGAGAGCTTTGCTGAACACGGAGGTAACGTGACATAAAACCAAAATCAGAACATTTTTTAACTAAAACATCCAAAGCTACATATTTAACGCCTGCTTTCACCACCTGAGACATCTTTAGATTCCTGGACTTTGTCTTGATCCCGGTCTGTGCGCTGGGCGGTGGAATGTTGTTAAGGTTGAAGGGTCAAAGGACAGTGAGCAGGTAAGGCGGGGCTAAGGAGATGGAGGCGGGGCTAAGGAGGTGACAGAGCTCGTCCTCAGGGCAGGTAAAAGAGAAGAAGGAGGGGCAGTGGTTTAGGAAGGGGTGGGGTGGAAGATTGTGCAGGAGGTGGTGGTGTGTTCCTCAGTCAGTCTGTCTGCCCTGAACTGTCTCACCTGATCCAACATGAAGACGGCATCAACTAACACTTAACTGAGCAAAGCCAATCAGCTTCACCTCATCTGGGATCTCCGTCTCATCACAGCCAGAAGCCTGCAGGCAGGAAGACATCAAGAAGACATCAGGACATCAAGAGAGTCAGCAGGCCATAGGTCACATCCACGTCTCATTTCTATCATCAAAAGTAATAAGTCTCGAGGCTTGGCAACAAGTCCCAAATCAAGACAGGCTAAGTCTTAAATCAAGTTCAAGTCAAGATGGTCAAGTCTGAAGTCAATTTCCTGCCCACAAGTTGAAAACATCACCCCACCTCATCTTCCTGGCTTCATTCGTTCCAGTTAATAAAGTTACTTTGAATCTGGTTTTGCACCTTGCTGTCAATGGTTACTTCACTTGGACATGGATAGCAACAGCCAAAAAGTTATTCATTATTTAAAAATGGATGAAGCGAGAAGGAAGTCAAAGGCTTTAATAATGTAACAACCTGCCAATTGAGATCTGATCAAAATGTGGACAGAATGGGGATAACATGAACACTTTTTAATGCAAGTTGTAAATGCAGGTCCTGACATCAAATATCATTATCAAGATAACATATCCAGATAGAGAGAACACATTTTAATAAAAGAAGTAACTGGAGCCTGAAACTATGTTGTCCTTCTGCATTAAAATCAGAGCATGAATGGTTGGAGGTCACCAGCAATTTACCCCTCATTAGAGATAGAAAATCTCTATGGATGATCAATACAGAGGGACTGCAATGTAAAAGGTCACAACCTACAGTGTTTAGACTAACCTTTTGTATAGTCATAACTTGTCTATTGCCACCCAAACCATAAATCATATTCATTAAGTGTCATGTTCTCCTAGATTCAGCTGTTTTAATTAATCTCACTCTGGGTTTGTGCAGTCGTAACATTTTGTCGTGAAACAGCAGTGGGGATGTGACCCTGCCTGCAGTGAAGCAGTGTTTACAGATGGAGAGTAAAAGGATGCTGATAGCACTGTCCTCACTCCAGAGTAGCCAACTCACTCTCCTCAGAGTGTTCCACCTGCAGTGCACACTTGCTGCTGATATAGCAAATATGGCTGAAAGGTCACTCTGACAAGCACTGTGACCCAAAGCACAGATGTTTATCCAGTCCTTCAGAAATGCCAATAAATCATTTTATGTGTATATATATATATATGTATATACCCACACACACACACACACACACACACACACACACACACACACACACACACACACACAGTGGGGTCCAAACATCTGAGACCACTGTGAAAATGCTTCTATTTTGCAATCTTTTAGAATTTAATACAAGATTTTTCATTACAAATGGTAATATAATCTTAACAATTTGAGTGAAAAGTTGAATCTTTGAAAAATGTACATGAATTTCAGAATATTTTAGTATTTGGTACGCCCCCCTTTTGCTTTAATGACAGATCACTCCAGCTGGCATGGACTCCACAAGTTTGTGCAAAATCTGATGACTCAAGTTATCCCAGCGTGATTTGACAATGTTCCAAAGAGTTTCTTGTGATGTCAGACTTTCTGATTATTTTCAGATTTACATGGAAAACTTCACAGATTAAAGATGTGATCTCAGACTTTTGGACCCCACTGTGTGTGATTTCAGTTTCAGTATGCCATATTTGAAATCTGTATGCAAGTGGTCATAACATGAGTAAGACAGAGAAACATTTTGTGTTGCTCAGATATGCCTATGCTATATAATTCAGACACCAGTAATACCACAGGTTCACCATCTAGTAATGTCTTAAATTTCCTTCACTAACACAACAGCCTAAAATAATACATCATTAATTACATCATTAATGAATAAATTTGGTTTAAGTTTTTCCCTAGCCAAATGAAAACATCCTGAAATGAAAAAGATGCTGCTTCTGATTTGGAAACTCACCAGTTTAAATGTTAAGACTTTGTACGTAGTTGGATCGTCTACAATCTTCTGCAGATTAGCAGCAACTGTAATGTGATACAAAGGGCATAAGACGGGTAATACATGTATCATCCAGTCCTGTTCAGGTGTGACAGATACAGCGAATCTGTATCTGTAAATCTAAGCAGAGGCCTAATACTCTTTCTTGTTGAAATACAGACTCCAGCAATTACTGGGTTTTGCAGTATCAAGTATGTATTCAAGCTTTGTGATTTAAAAGGGAAAAAGATAAAATTACCGATAACAACATCATGCCCGCTGACCAGACTGGCTGAGAATAACTCCTGGGAAACACCATCAGCAGTGTCTGTTGAGGGAATAATAAAACACATTGGACCTGCAACATTCAGTTCAGCTGGTAACAAGAATTAGATACTGACACAAGCACTTCTCTTCATAAATCCTGCCATTAGCCATTACACACAAAACAATTCACAGTAGCTGAAGATGTTCTCACAAACTGAAATCTATTTTGGCTGAGGTTCTTACCTCGTCCAGGAGTGAATTCAAACCGAATGTCATTCAGTTCCTTTCTAGAGTTCCTGAGAGGAGGAGACAAGAGGACATTATTCAAAAGCAGCGTCTCAAATGTTAGATTTGGATTTAATTTATGTCCCTACGGTTTGTGGCAGCAAAACAAAGAGCAGCACTTAAATGAAGTATGAGCTTCAGTGCATTAAAAGGCAAGTCGATGATTGCGGCTACATGCAGAGATGAAAATGTACCACATTCAAGGAGTGATGATGAGGTAGAGAAATAGAGCAGTTGGTGTGCTGAGACTGTGGCTCCACAGCTTAGCAATCATAGATGAAAATGTGCAAAAGATTGTTGTGCTTTGCAACTGAGGGTGTTGAAAAGATACACTGACACCACAGCTAACCCAACATCCATCTATGGGGGGCTATCCCAGCATTCACAGGGCGAGAGGCAGGGTACGCCCTGGACAGTTCGCCAGTCTATCACATGTAATGACAAACTCATTCATGTTCACATTTACACTTACGGGCTATTTAGAGTTTCCAATTCACCTAACCTGCATGTTTCTGGACTGTGGAAGGAAACCCAAGCACCCAGAGAAACCCATGTAGAGAGGCCCCCATCGGATTAAAACCCAGGACCTTGTTGCTGTGTGTACAGTGATAACCACTAAGCCACTGTGCCACCTCTTAGCCCCAAACTACAAAATAAAATGAAGAAAAAATCATGCAAGACTGTGCTGTCATGGAAACATGAATGATATTATACTGTATGTGATGGACAGAAATTACTCTCCATTTGAAAAGACACTTTTAAAGACTGTCACATATGGATAATAATTTAACATTAAAACAAATCAGGCAGGAAGAAGATGCCTATAAGTCCACAACACTATCATGTTCAGTGTGCTGTAGCAGTGGATGGACTTCAGAATGTGTAAGGGACACATCTCAGTAGTTTTGTATTTCTACATAATGAGCAGTATGAAGTAACAGTTTCCTGGCTACTTCCTGCATACCTCACACCTGCTGTATGCACTGGACTGCAGAGTTGAAAAGAAGCAACAAAAGTATTTCTTTCCTAAAAACTATAATAAGCACTTCAGGTGTTGTTTGAATCTGCATAATGTGTCCTGTGTAGATCTTGTGTTTGATGATTAAATGTGGAACAGATGAACACATACTGCCCCTTGCCTAAATATATAGTGCAAAGAGATAACTCAGTTGGAGTAAAACAGTGTGTCAGACTGGCAACATGCTTCTTTGCAACATCAATTTGTTGCATTGGGAAACTGTCTTTTAAATCTCTGGGTGATGGGAGTGGATAAAACCTGAACATGGCACCCAAAGGAAATACAGAAGGACTAGATAAATTTGGTTTGTACTTTAGCTGGATAATTCACATTAACCATGTCACCTAACCCTTATTTCAGACTAAATTAAAGCCATAAATCAAAATGTACATAAGCAAAGCAATGGTTGGTAAGTTAGTAGCAAAGTATTTAAAAAATCGTAGATGTGAGGATTTACTAACAAACTGACTTTTTTAATTTTACAGATCTACATTGGGGGGAAAAAAGGCAGAAGCGGAAGCAGAGCATGTGAGCAACTTACTTCAGTATGTGACGCAACCTCTTGAATTACTCAATGATACAAAACCATGGAGTTCACAAAATATTTGACAAAAGTCACTGTAAATAAATTAAAACTGCTACAACATGTTAAAAGGCAATTATTATTAATACTGTTTTTTCTGTTAACAACTAAAATGTTGGTACTGTTCATGTCTTTGTCCTTATTAGACTCAAAGCAACATTCTGTCTTCTTTCTATGGTTCAGCAGCAGTAAAATTATAATTGCCCTCTTTTAATCTTTGGCACATAGTGAGCCTAACTCGCTTAAATGAGATGATGCTATAATCCCACTGAACAATGGCAGGTTTTTTTGACACATTATTTCCTAAATAATAAAATGAAATTCTCAAGTGAAATATTGGTAAAGCCAGGTCTGTCATTTTGGAGTTGCAAAGATTTAATAAAGATTTCACTGACAAACCCTGTGGGTTTTGACAGAAAAGGAGGAGAAATCTCAACAGAAACGCATTACCAAATGTCAACCTTCATGAGCAGTTCCCCCAGGTACATGTTTGTCAGTACATCATTGCCCTGCATCGCTAGCTGTCACAGAGATTATGGATAGTAGAGCAGAGTGCCATGTTTTGGTAAGCAAACTGTAGAGATTTGAGAGTAATTCAACATCATTTTTAGCCAAGGAAAATAAACTGATGCCCTGCTGTGCTGAGACTACAGGGATTTATTTGGAATTTTACATTAGTCTGACAGGGAGGCAGTGTTTTTGCAAACACTGACAACCACAGTCAATACAAATCAGGGGAAAATCCTCTATGTTGTGAGGGAAAACAGAAGCCACCCCCCAGCAGAGGTGCACATGGATGAATGCACTTAACAAGAAAAGAGCCTGCATTGTAAATTAAAGAGGAGGTCCAGCTTCCAGAAAACAAAAAATGTATTTTATTGGGGAACAACTGTCCAGTCTGTAGAAATTTAACCTCCATTAAAGCCAAAGTATTGAATGTGTTGCCCTCCTATGTTCTATGAATGTGAGAAGGTTCAGGTTCTTTGGAAAAATATTATTCCTTTTGTAAGTAAGGTGCTACAGGTTAGTTTAACTGAGAGTCCAGGTCTCTGTATACTTGGCATTCTGCCTAAAAATCTGCATGGACATAGTAAACTGTGGTGCCGATTAGCCATGCTGACTGGATGTAGAGTTATTGTAAGACGACGGAAGTCAGTTATACCATCATCATTTCAACAATGGATTGAACTCATGTCAAATATCTGCAGCTATGAACGGATTATACNCCATCATCATTTCAACAATGGATTGAACTCATGTCAAATATCTGCAGCTATGAACGGATTATACTTCGAACTTCAGGGAAAGAAGACCTTTTTTTGAAAATTTGGAGCCCCTTTCTCAATCTTATTGCCACCAGAAAATGTTTTCTTATATTCTATACATTAACAAGCTTAATGTCCTTTTATACCTGCAGTCAATATATATATTTTTGTCTTGTTTTTGTTTTATTTGTGTATGTTTTTGATTTTGGGGCCTTATTTGAAAATTTGTTAAAATTAATTTAAAAAAAATTTTTAAAAAAAGAATGTATTGCCCTCCAACTGAAGTTCTGTTATCACTGACTGCATCACTGCATGCAATACAGCAATGACTTTATTTTACTTACGTATTGACAGTGTATAACTTCAACACACAAAACTTTGTGTGCTCTTTCTTGTGTTTTTGTGATAGCATTAGCAGGAAGTATTCAGTCTGTTTATTTGACAAATGCAGAGTTGGGACGTGTTACTGCAACAGTAGAGGAAGTTGTGAGCGAACAAAAACAAAAGTCGACCTCTACCTGCTGTTCAATCATCTGTGACACAACCAGTCGTGATAATTTACCCACTGGTATTCTATTTAAGCCTGGATTCACTGAGTGGCAGCTCAGCGGCATGTGGTTGATCAGTGAGATTGATATTAAAGAACATCAGCAAACTTGGCTCATAATTGCTCCAAGTTTTAAACAAGATCACAACCTCATCCTCATAAGTGATTTCAGTTGTTGTTTGTATCAAAGCACGTTCACTGATGCTTTGATACACCATCTCTAAAAAAAAAAAAAAAAAAAAAATAGCTGTAAATTGCATTTATCTCTTTAGATTTTTCAGACAAATTGTTCAATACCTTAAATATGGAAAATGTCCCATTCCCATAATGTCCATACCCAGACACAACTACCGCTTTTACTGAATACACTTTATGCAGCATTGTGTTATTTGTGAGCAATAAATATCTGCTTATCCTGAAAACATGGGAACAAAAACCCCAAAATACAGTATGAACAGTCTCTAAATTTACCTTCAGCACTGATTCACTTCTTACTCAATTAAAGCGTATCAGTATCAAAAAAAAAAAAAAAAAAAAAANAAAAAAAAAAAAAAAAAAGCATCAGGGAAAAAAAATCATCTAATCATGATTTTTCCCCCCCTTTTTCTCTCAAACATTTCTTAATGCACAATCAAGTTGTTCTGGTCACACAAAACCTGTTCCTTTGCCTTTAGCTCAATGTTCAAAAATAATGTTACTAAATACGTTACTAATAATGTTAATAAAATAATGATACTTTTAAAATATGCACTACTCTGAGAGTCGACCCTCTGTCTTTGGATTATCACGTGTTCTCCATTTCGTAAATGAAAATAAGGCAGCTTACCGTTACATTTCTTTTCCTAATTCTTAAGGAATTCTCATTCAGTAAGACATCTCCTGTTCAGATGCAGATGGTTTTACTGATGGTATCAGAAAAGGGATTAAAAGGATAACTTGTAAACAAAGAGGGCCTTTCATGTTCTTTGACATCATGTGACACAGTATCAAATGTTGGAAGCGTTGGATTTAATGTGTAGGATCAGTGTGTATTACCACAGCTCCAGGAAAGAGTACATTCAACAGGTGCTAAATGTGACCAATGTTATGCAGTTTTAAAAAATATATCTTTCTGCTGGATTAAATCTAATGTAATACTCCATCAAGTGTGTCTTGTGTAGATCATGGAATCCAAAGTATCATACTATACCTATATTAATATACTGTATGCTCACGTCATATTTCTCTGAAGAGAATGTCAAAGCAGATTGCACTGACAAACCACTGGCTCTATGATTGTCAGAATTCTGCAAATTCTGCCAATACCATCAGATACAGTATAAATTATTCCTTCAATCAAAAACATCTTTAAAACATTCAGTGTTTATACTGGCAATTTTCCACAGTCACCAAGTGACATACTCCTTTTTTTTAACTCAGAAAACTAATTTTGTAGTGACAAAATTGGTAATCCACCTGCAAAGGCATGCGAGAGCATGCAAAGCCCTTCTGGCCAGAAATGCA
This sequence comes from Lucifuga dentata, assembly GCA_014773175.1. Classification (NCBI taxonomy): domain Eukaryota; kingdom Metazoa; phylum Chordata; class Actinopteri; order Ophidiiformes; family Bythitidae; genus Lucifuga; species Lucifuga dentata. The sequence continues at coordinate 151,227 of VXCM01001401.1, forward strand.
TAAAGTATATGTGCTTGATTCAAGGCATCCATCATATAACCACACCTGTCATACTGAATATGGGCTCATATTATACTGAGGTTTCTAGCATAGCATTATTTCCCAGACAATCAGGACTAAAATGAAATCATATTTTGTAAAACTGAACTTCTATTGACATGCAGATCTCATCTATTTCCTCTGTCATAAAATCCAGGTCAAATAAACATCTGAACATCATGGATAAATTGGAAAACTGAACTAGAAAAAGTCCAAACCATCAAACTGAACTGCCTATTTATTTTCCTCATCAGGTTAAAATATTTACTCTGCAGCAGTAACAAAACAGTTGGCCAGATCCTGTTGCATCCTCTCCGCTGTTTTGTCAGGAAGCAGAGAGAGGAAAGGCTTTGTGTGCTGTGCTGAGTCCTGGGGAGGGACCTTCTGATTCCTGTTATCTCATCGACCCAGAGTCTGCTCTGCACTCAGCTCATCAGGAAGCTAAAGGCAGATTTTCAACTATCCAAAAATGCACCATTGTCTGGGGTTAGGCTGCATCCCTAAATTTGCCCTGATAGTTCTCTTTTTAGGTGTTTGTGTAGTGAGAATTTGAGAATTTGTATAAACAATTATCATTCTGAGGCTGTATCACAAGCCTCTGCTTTGTCATTAAAATATTTATAAACAATATCCTGAACAGGATTTAGTAAGCATGGCTGCCATGAGCTTAATGTCTTCTAATTTAGTCAAAGGGAGGAAACAGACTGCGGAAAACAGCCAAAGGAGAACCAATGGAGTGTAACGCTCTCCTCCCTGTGACACGACCTGTGAGACAAAATGAGATGAAGGGAACCGAGGCAGTGCCAGATCCTCCCTTAGCCAGCCAAAGATCAGAAGGTCTATTAGAAGCCTGCGTGTCTGAGACGGGGTGAATTAGGCTGCTGCTGAAATGAAGATGCTAGCAACTCTAATTAGAGATTGTGACAAATGATTTTTTGCCCTGCATTGTTGCTTTTACTGCATCAAAAGGGAAAATTTCACTGCTTCTGACAGTGTGTTGCTGTGAGTAATCCCAATTAACATTTTCCTAAAATACCTACAGCAGGGACTCTCAAATACAAGTCGCACAGCTGTGAGAGTGTCAAAGCTCCTGGAATGGTGGATTAAGTGAGTGATATTTAGGCTCAAAAAATTCTTTGCTGAGCCTCCTGACATTGTAGTCAGTTGTCATGACACACCCAGACTAGCACACACAACTGTTTTCAATATAATAATTGTAAACACACTACTCGTGGTTTGAACAAAAGGTTTCTTGTGTCTTTTACAGATGGTCATTCAAAAGAAATGAAGCAGTAAAATGTTTTGAAATGTACAATTCTAATAGTCAGTGATGCTTTTTTATGTCTGAGTGTCATATTCTTGAGAGTTTTACTGGGAGTGTTTTCACATAGAAAGAATGAGAAATCGGCGTAAAATGGATTTTTCAAATTCCGAAGAACATTTCATTCAGAAACACAAAGTTGATTTTTACATTTAGTTATTACATTCTCTGTGGAGTAGGGTTGGGTTAGGTTTAGTTGAAAATGACTAAATGGTGCCCTCTACAGGCATTGTGCCCCCCCCCCAAAAAAAAAAAAAAAAAAANGAATTAGAAGCAGATTCAAACTTGTAAAAAAAAAAAAATGTTAGTAGACAATATAAAGAAGTCAGATTTGAGCACTAGAGAAAAGCTTACTGCTCTGTCTACAGGGAAAACTGTTCACTATTCAAACTCATTGATTGGATCTATTCTGTTGAGTCACTTTGTGTTATTAATATTGGCTACAATAATAATTGGAGTAAACATGTGGGAAGTTCTATGTTTATGGAACAAACCAAGGTGCTACACAAAGAGTTTTACATATATATCTATCTATATCTATATATATATATCTATATAGATATATCTATATCTATATAGATAGATAGATATATAGATATATATATATATACATACATACATATACACATGTATATGAAGGTAACAAGAAAGCAGGATAGGCTGTAGTGAAATTTTTGTTCCTAGTTCAAGAAAAATAATTCTATTTCTAAATTCAATTTCAGTGCAGATCTGGATAGGCGTCTACCTATTGAGTTTGACGGATCTCGTGTAGCCGTAGATGAAGAAAGAAATGATTTGTGAAAAATCATGTCTCACCTTAGTCGTAGGACCATGTTCAAAGGACCTTGAATGTAGGGTGTATGTTCATATGGTTCAACCTGCAGGAGAAAGTCTTGTGTTGAGGTAGTTTACATTGTGCGCAAACACAATAAGAGATCAGAAAATCAAAACAAGTTTTACATTTGTTACAAATATGGGAAGAAAAGGAAAAGAGAAGAAAATATGAAGGATGCGTAAAGATGTAAGGCTCTATCAAGGTTATCATAACCATATTCTAAATGAGTTCTTCTTGTGGCAGAAGATGGATATTAGGGGTAAGAAATGGCTGCTGAGTAGCTGTCATAGCTGATTCCAGACTGAAGCACATGAGCAGTAGCACTTCTTCATCATTGTCAAACTGCTTTGGCTCATTTTCAAGATGACAATAGCCTTGGATGAGATACACCCAGGCACTGAGCTGGCACTGACTGCCAGACAGTCATTTACTCTGAGTTATTACTGCCCACAGCCTCCCTCCAGGAGACTGGCACTCACACTGTACACTCATCCACACATTCAACTACAACCACACAAAGCACACACAGACACACATGCACACACACTATTCACAGGCACAGATGTACACAAACACTCAGTGGGGCGTCAAGGGCATTGAATCATAACAAATTAGTGCTGCGACTGCTGCATCCCTCACCTGGGGATGCTGAAGAGACAGCCCTTCAGTTGGGACATTGTTGGCATTCTCGTCATTCTAAGATTAAAAACAAAAAAAAATGAGAGGCATAATTGTGCAAATGCTATTACATCTTTGGTAAATGTCAAATCAAAACTCATCTTATAAAGACAACAAAGGAAAGTCAATTCAAAATAATCAATGAGGAACAATTTGCCAGATTTGTCAGATGGTTAAAACAAATCCAGGGTTGTTTTGATGCATAAAACTGGGGAACTATGGGTTGTGAAGTAAACATGGTTTATAATGGGATTCATGATTCGTACACAAGATGCTGCCCAAGGAGCTCAGTTAATTGGATTTCCAATGATGCCCGTCTGCAAAGTTAGCTAATTATAAAGCAGCAAACAAGATAAAACAAGCCTGGTGTCTATGACAATTTGTCTCCTCATAAATATGCAAAAATGTTTTAATAGTTCAATTTCCATGCTAAACTTTGTATATGACAGGAAGAGCTAACTTACATTTTTGGCCTCATCGTTGACCCTTCGTGACTGGAGAGAAATATGAAGAACAAGTCATTTTATACAGTTAGGTACAAAAACATGACACTGATTAAGTTTGTCAAGGGTTTAAACTTTGGAATATATACCTTTAATGCATTTTTTAAATATGTTTTATATACCTGAATATGCTTATCTGTCTCACCAATAATTTGTCATTTGTCTTTGTGAAAGGAGCTTTTGATGTATGATCATAACTGTCTGCGTCTTCCTGCCTCAAAGCCTTGCAGCTATCATCAAAACTCATTACAGCTGCTTCAAGACAGCTTCTCTCACAGATAAACCACCTGCTAAGCAGTCGGGAAAATGTTCACTGATCAGGGAGAGAATGAAAATACATGGTATAAGACAGAAGAAAAGTAACATAACAGTATAATCTACAGGTTAGACATGGCTGACAGCATAATTCAAGTCTGAATTTTCATGATATATGGTCGTTTTCCTCACACTGAGAATCAAAGATGAAACTCGAAAATACGTAGAACAATGTGGAAAAAGCACCTGCTTCTTTTGTTTTCTTTTGTTGTTACTACTTAAATCATATGAGGTTGTAAATGATTATAAAGAATCACAGTGATTCAGAAAGAAAGGATGTGCGCCTGAGACAGACCTCTGTGGTCTCACCCACCCTGCCCTGATTCGCCGCCTGACCCTCTTCACTCTCCTCATCCAGCTCATCATCACTCCACTCCCAGTCTCCATCCTCTGTCTTGTGCAGGTGGCCACTGGAGCCTGGGACTCTCCTGACCTGAACCATGACAATACACAGCCAGCACACAAGCTTAAAACCATCACACAGTTTTCCATCCCACGTACATGTATATTGTGCTCTACACATGTCTGATTTTCTGTGTGGTTTTATGCATACTATACATATATACATACTTTGTATACTACAGGCATATTGGTAAGATTTTGCAAAAATATCTTGGCTCATATTGAACACCTACAGGCATGGATTTATTACAATACTGGTGACAGATCAACTACACAAGTGCTCAGTACTGCAGCATAAACATTATAGTTACTATTAATATATCGATATATTAATACTATATCGATATATTAATAGTAACTATAATGTTTATGGCTTAGATACAGCACAATACTTATAGTCAAAATCATCTGGAAAGGCAAAACAATTGGGACATCCAATCTGAACTTGGATCATGAAATTCAATCTGAGGGTCATGTGGAGAACTATTCAGCATGTGAAAACCAACCATATAAAATCTGGCTGTAAAGGCCGCTGTGCAGAGTCAGGTAAGCTGACCTCTTTGACATCACAAAGGTTACTTCCTGTTTGAAAACTAAAGCCACTGCTAGACGTTGGGTACATTCACTGGGTGTGGTTTAGCTTTCAAACCTGTTCTCTTTAGTATCAATAATTGTTGTGTAAAGCAGCAAGAGGAAGTTATACTTATGATGTCACAGAGATCAGTTTCAGTTTCATACTTTGCACAGTGTCTTCTACAGCCATAAAAGCCTTTATATAGTGTATAGAGTTTTCATATGCTGAACCAAGCCCAATAAACAGACTCTGACGTGTAAAATTAGTGGGGTCCCTATTTAAACACCAATTGTAGTATTATAATGCATCTGTTAACAGTGCTGTAGTTAAAAACACGCATGTATAGAGCAGAGCCATCAGCAAAGCCTGTAATTCTTTGCAGTTCTATGTTCTAGAAGAATGGGGGAAGGCAACTAATGGACAACAGAGTCTCGTAGTCAGAAGTAGAGGGTATGAGGGCAATGCAGTGTTAAAAACAAAATAAAAAACTTTAAGCCACTAACAGCTGGGTCACGCAAGGGCTCCAGATCTAGACCACAGCAAAGTTAAAGAATCACTACCCTTCTGGTGGTGTCAGGTTCTTTCTCTGAACCCAGGCTCCCCCAGTTCTGCTCAGGGTCCTTGAGCAAAACAGACACATATCAATACACTCCAAACTACGTTTGTTCACTCTCAAGCATGCACACACACACACATGCACAAACACATTAAAACACAAAATATTTAGCTAACAAAGTAAAATAATTGAGAATGAAAAACAAATTTGAATGAACAGGAACATATTTAAGTTACCACTTATTTTGAAATTGGGCTTCAGAAAACATCCATGTAGAATCAGTTATTGTTTTCCCACTTTTCATTATGTAATAAATCAGTGACCCACCTAATACATCAACCTGCCTCTACTCTGACCAACACAGCTCCTAATTGTCCCTTTTTAAGCTATACTGTGGGTTTTAGGGTGCCCTCTGCTGGTTATTCAGGTCATGATGGTGTATATATGCATCATTTGTCTGCAATCTTTGTTTTTACATTGATCCTGGTCTGTAAACGTATTTATTAGTTCAATAACTTGCATTTCCTACCTTTTTTCCTCCCTCGCTTCCTATCCTTTTCATTCATTCATTCTTTAACTGTTCCTTCCTTTCATTAGATAAAGTTTTCATTTGACATTACTTGGTTGGTGACAGATGAGTAGAAGATCTGTTACCTCCTTCTCACTCACTGATGTGTTTTAAAAGGTGAACTAGTGCTTATTTAATATATATACATATACATATATATATATATATATATGTATATATACATATATATATATATATATGTATATATATGTGTGTGTGTGTGTGTGTGTGTATGTGTGTGTGTGTGTGTGTGTGTGAATGGTATAAAGCTGTCAGTCAACCCTCTTGACCCCTGCAGTACATGTGTTTACTGAGAGTGCAGAATATCACAGACTTTTTGTTGCAGAATTTTTGGGTAAAGCTTGGGAGAGAAGACAACATGCTCCATTTATGTCCTAGAGTTTATGTATTACGTCAACTTTTCTGACATTTTTTTGGCTGTCCTCACTGTATATTTGAGACAGTTCTGGTTTCGCCACTGCAGCAGTGTATTTGGTGTCTCATAAGTCTCATAAGTCCATGTAGGCTGGGCACGTGGTGTGCATGACACAATTAAAAAAAAAAAGCAATCAAAATCAAATCAATCAAAATGAAACATCACACAGAATAACAACCTACAGAAATAAGAGCAATGAAAGAGAAGGACAGAGGTAAAGACAAGGCACTGTGGTACCTAATATGCAGAGGATACAGTATCCTGAGATGACAGTGTTGCTGCAACACTGCTCGTCTCTGCAAGCTTGGCTTGTGTATAATGCAGATGACTTCACAGGTCAAATGAGCATGAAATAACAAGGATAATGGCTCTGCTCACAAGTGAAACAGACATTACGGAGCCATCATTTCTGTATGCATGCTGTCTATTTTGAACTTTTAACTTTCTGGACATAAAAGAAAAGCGTGTAAGTAAAATGTAAAGTTCATTAACTGTGCATAACAATTGGCTCGACAACATGTGGGTTCTCGTAAGTAATTTAGAAAGTTCCTAGCACTTCTTAAAAACTCCCTCTGTTAATCTTTTGGGAAATATTTCACTGTGTAAATCCTGAATATCTCATTTAAGAACCAATCTCAGACACTTTGCTTCAGGGTTGACTGTAAATACAGTCAAAATGGGAAATGTGGGGCAGTAATAAATTGCATATTGATAATGGAATATTTAAATAAGGGAGATCAGCAGTAAGTGCCAATCCATTTATTTCCATAATTGCTAAAGATGCCTGTGGTGGCCACATTTACTATCAATAAACCTGAATCACTTCCACCATAGCCACCTCCCTCTTTATTGACACCAGCTCTGTCTGTGCGTAGCAGTAACGTCATACACCGTTACAGTTCTGCTGTCCACTATGCCCTCCATTTACCCCCAACCATGTCAGCGAATTTCCACCCAGCCACTCTGCCTCCCGGCAAAGGCCCTCTGTTCCCATTTCTACCCTATCGCGTCCCCATCATACAGTTCAGAATGTTACAGCAAACCAAAAACACTGCACTTCTGCTCAGAAACTATGCCTAGTGGGCTGCTGAGCAAGCAAATGGAGCAATAATGTTGACTTTTCTGTTACTTAATGCTAACCAATAATTCAAATACTGGAGACCAGTATGTGTATTATGTTTGATTGATGTAATTCCTGTAGTTGCCCATATTTGCACAATATCTACACAACACTGGGCAAAATGTTTCTGGTGCTGAAGTGAAGTCAGCGTGTACTGCTTGTGTTGACAGTAAATGCAACATTGTGAGGGAGAGAGAAAGTTCATGCAGTCCCCAGCAAGCTGAACCAATGTCTTCATGTTTAGCTAATATTTGACTTTGTGTAGACATACCTTCTTGGATCTCTGGGAAATCTCTGGTGCACGACACAAAAGCCTTTCAACCAAATGCTCTTTGTTCTGCAAGAGGAAATCAACTATGAATGAAAACCATGTCATCACTGCATTGTTAAGGTTTCTCAAATGATAGCCACCAAAACTCAGCTGAGTTAGTGATAGCATAAAGGCTGTAGGACAGTGCTAAAGGTCATATCTGGGTTCTGTAATGAAAAGCCAAACAAATCTTTGACCATTGACCCCATAAGTTCAAATGGAAGTATACAGTAAGTTGCACTGAGGCTACAAATAAATATTTTCTTTTATGTAGAAGATAGTTTGACTACCATCTTCTCTAAATCTGAATTATAATATTTAGGGCAACAATGCGAATCATCATTACATTTCATTACTAAAAATACTACACATTAACTATGTAAAGCATGTGTGTGTGAAATATATGCCAAATCAGAGAATTCAGTTCTCTATAATCCAACCAGTACTCTCTCATCCTACACTTTAAATTAATATTTCTGATCATGGAGTTGAGTTAAGGTCGGATTCATACTTTCCTATTAACAAAGTCATCATTTCTCTAATAATATTTGATGATGAATGCAGTGCTATTGTAAACTTATTTTATGTATTGGTTGATGTATCCTGTTAATCAGTATAAGTATTTGCAACAGCACCAACTAACAGCTAAATTATGGGCTGAAGGTGGCATGAGACCATAAGCATAAAATAACAACAAACAGAAATGAAAAGTATGTGATAAAGCTAGTACCTTGGCCTTTTGGAAGAATTTACACTTCAAAAGCTCAGCAGCTGTAGGCCTGGAGATAAAGAAAATACAATCATTAGAAAACACATCACAACACGACACTCACTGAATGTTAATTAAATCCATTTTATTGATCGGAAATTGCATCAGTCCTCTCCCTTGAAATATTTGGTTGATATATGGAATACGGAGCTAACCTTTTGGCAGGTTCCTTCTGAAGGCACATAGTTATTAGCTTTCTAAACGATTTCCCATATTTTTTCAGCATTTCCTTGTCCTCCACTCCCGTCTCTAGGGTGGGTGGATCATTCTGTAGCGTAAGCATTAAAACCTGAAAATACAGAGAACCACCATTCAATTTAATAACAGAGGTGACAAATATGTAGCTGATGAGGAAAAGAAATTCAACGCAGGAAATATTTTTTCCTAACGCTCACCTTCATGGGAGGGTAGCGGTGATAGGGTGCAGAGCCTGTTGCTAACTCTATGGCTGTAATCCCAAAACTCCATATATCTGCTTTGAAATCATAACCTCGTACCTATGGATGTAGAATTACAATAATCTGAATTATCATAGGGATAAACATCAATCTCAATTATGTTTGTGTTGATATTATGGTCTGAGTGGTTTCATTTTATAAATTATATAACCTAAATGAGAGAGGCACTCATTGGAGCGTATTACCATATCACCAAAGCCAAACAATCCTAGACAAAAATTGTACTGTTCTAATATACAGGCATAAAGAGAAAGAAATGACTGTAATAACCATATTATTTTCTGGATGACCTCAATCAGCATCATCTCAGCAACACATTAGTTGTTGCATGGTTCTAAACCTATTTTGTTAGCAATTCCGTTTAATGTGCCAAGCATATATTTTAGTCTTCCAGATCCAGACCTGGGCCAAATTGCAGCTATTTATATTTTAGTTTTTTTCATTGAGACTGGTGTATTATTTTTGAAGAAGTTGACGAAAATGTCGCAATGTTAAGAAATAATTTAGAAAATTCCTGAATCCACCCCTGGATGCGGATCTGCACCAAAATGTAATGGGTTCTGTCTTGGGCCACAGCCTCCAACCTTTCATTATGTTTTATCAAAATCGGTTCATAACTTAAAGTAAAAAATTGCATTATATTACATTAAGTTTAGGATTAGTGCTAGCCTAAACAGAAACAAACAGTGTTAATATTTTACATTTAAAAATTCAACACATATCGCTTGTTCCGTGTTCCTCTGAGTCACAAGCTCAAGGCAAATTCTTTTTCTAAGACATGAAATATGTTGAAAATTACAGTATCACGAGCAGTGCCTGTATGAATAAGAGTTAGGCTCACCTGTTCCATCACCTCTGGTGCCATCCAACATGGTGTGCCAACAAAGGTTTTTCGTACCTTGTTTCTTGTTACATCTCCCCCTGTGCTTAGGAAAGCACTTACTCCAAAATCTTAAAAATAAAAATAATGCAACATTTAGACCTGATAGAGAAAAATGTAGATATGTTTCAGTTTATGTTGCTGTGAAGACAGCTGCAGCCAAGAGAGTTTAGCAGACAGCAAAGAAATAGTACCCTGATCCAGACTGGCAGTGTGTGAGGCTGGATAGGCTGGGTGCCAGTGGCCCCTGATATGAGTATAGCATCTCTGTATTTTTGATAAAATGCCGATTGATTACTATTAATCCAGACAACAATTCATTAAAGCAGCAGCCAAAAACGCAGCTAGGTCAGTCACACAAATTGCCATGTAACTCAAATGAAAATAGTTACATGGACAGTTGGAAAACACTCTGTTAACACATTCCTCTTCCAAGGCTGAACACTCCTTAGAATGTGTTACTTTAATGCTTGAATTTCTCAAAATTATGATGGCTTCCGAACTCTTTACTCAACACATTTTCAACATTACACTTTATCAGGCATACCTCACATATATACATGTACAAAGATGTGAGAATCCATGTATACATGTATGTTTGACTAAACTTATATAGCCTATTTTCATATACTGTAAAATATTTTTGATTATTTCTGAAGGCATCACTGTATCAAGTATTGAAACAAGTATGTCAATCGGGGACCTACACAAATGCTGATATTGGTGCTCATTTGCTTCCAACATTTATTACAGTTATGATTCATTAATTTAGGACATTCATGATTATTAATAATTGGAGCTGTGAATTCATTTCGAACATCTAGATCTATACATGTTTGTTTTAACCTAAAAAAAAAAATGATACTAAGAGACATCATGCTGAACACACCTGCAATCTGGACAGAGCCATCTTCTCCGAGCAGTATGTTCCCAGCTTTCACATCCCTGAGGTCAACAAAACAAACCAACACACAGTCACACAACAAAGTCACATAGAGCAGCATTGATTCTTCCATTCATGAAAACTGAGTCCACAGCCTACCACAGACTGGAACACTGCCCACAGGGCTGATAAAGGTTTTTCTCAGTGACCTTGAAATCCCAGGATTTTTGCAGAACTTAACAAATTCACTGCAGCGCAGTAACTACAATTATATTAATTATTAACAATTATATTTTGAAGTGACATTAAACTTTAATTAATCCTCTTATCCTGAGCATCTTTCAGTGGCTGACATTTTACACATTTAACTTATTAAAACTGTGAGGCTGTGTTTGCCATGGCAATTAATTTGTTAATCATTTAAAGGTTAGAAAATTCAAATGAAGTGTTACCGATGAATTTGTCCATTTCTGTGCAGGTAGTCCAGGCCTTCTAGGACTTCCTTCAATATGGTGGCAATAATAGGTTCATCTAGAGCTCGATTTTTGTCCTCTTCTTTGTTTGTGTGCTTAAGTATATCCAGCATAGAACCTTAAAAAAAAAAAAAGAAAAGTGCTGTGTTAATATATTGCATTTCAAAATGCAACACATATCGCTTTTTCCATGTTCCTCTGAGTCACTGAGTGATCAATATCTATGACCAGCAGAATATTAATGCATTTAGATTGCCTGCTCCTCCTTTAAATCAATAAAGGCAGTATGTTATGGTAAAATCACTCTATGATCCCTTCACAAAGGCATGCTGTAATATGTATGTTGACTTATATTTCTTCATTTTAGTTTACTGGTTATTATGAATGATAACATAACCTAATCAGCATATCAGTGCACAAACAGGTTTCACACTTTACACTGCAGCGTTAACACAATCACTCAAAATTTGTGTGTTATTATCCCAGAAACGGGTTGTGTTTGCATGTATCTTGGCCGATGAATCTTACCACCACTCAGAAGCTTCATGACTAACCAAAGTTCATCCTTCACTACAAAGGAGGTGAAGTAGGTGACGACATTCGGATGGTTGCACTGACTCATGGCTTGAATTTCTTTCTATAATAATAGAGAAACAACAAGATAAGCAATATAAATTACTCTGATCAAGCTTAATGAGTATCTGTTTTAATCACAACTTGTATTTCTTTGTAATAATCCATAATAAACCATAATAACCAGGAAAAATCAGCAGTGGTGCTGAGATATTGGAGGCATCTCAGTATAAGCACTAAGCACACTTGCTACAAATACTCCTTTGCAATGACCTCCAGAATGCATTAATAGTTATTAATGCATTAATATTTATTAATAATTGGAATAGCTTACCC
>VXCM01001402.1:0-149813 GCA_014773175.1 Lucifuga dentata
ACCTTGAACTCCTCTGTCACACCTACGGCACACCTCACCACTGTCTTACAGCTCTCATACATGTCACCACTGTCTTACAGCTCTCATACATGTAACCTTTGTACACAGAATGCATATTATATTTCCACGATGGCCTATGAAGGTTCTTCATCTATTAATATTAAGATTATACTACATCATTACACTAATTAGAACATTATGAAACAAAGAAGAGAAAGCAAACAATCACCTGATGCAGACTTAGATGGCATGAAAACATACTGTTGGTACTTCTGAGGTCCCTGAGTTTCTTCTTCATGTAATGTGTTATAGTGTTGTAATTTGTGTCTATGTCCATTAGGTGGCAATGTTGCATGCTTTTTTTGCTTTTTTTTTTTTTTTTTTTNTTTTTTTTTTTTTTTTTGGAACTTATCCATTTATTCATTCCAGTTGTAATTGATGACATTAATAATAGAATTGAGTTAAATTCTGTTTCTGTTCTTGTGTGATTTTACAGTCAGTGGCTGAAGCTGCATTGCTTTCCCTTTATTTTTATCCTCCCAACACCAAAACAATAAATGCCATGCATCAGCAGACTCTCAAATTTCCAGTTTTGGAACTTCCTGGAAAGCAACAAGGGGGGGTGTTTCGAAGAATTCTCCCTGCTGGCACCAGCATCACCAAACTGATTTTGATAAAACTGTTTAAATGTTCATTGTTTCAGAATATCAGTAGTATCTCAAGAACATTTGTAGTTAATGGCCTAAAAGAGAAACCACCCACATGATCCTTTAACATTAATCTGCATTTACCCAGCATTGGTGTGATTATGCTTCTTGTCCAGTTTCTTCACTCCTAAAAATGCTGCCCTCCTACTTAACTTGAAGAGGTTAAAACACAGTATACTTGTATTGATCCAGGCATGTATGTCTTATTATGAGCAATTGGCAAAGAAAATACAGATCGACACGAGCAATGACTACATGTGTGGGCTACAAACACAGTAGGATTGCTTGCTATTCTGGATGTCGATGGAGTACATTGGTGTGTATTGATTAGGTTGTGAGAGCGTTCTGTTCTGAATCATTGTGTTTCTGCCTCTCCCTCTATCCACCATCAGAGGCTCATCATCAACATGGCGTTATTACTGGGTGATATGGCTTTCTTCATTTCCTGTCTTGGCAACAGAGGTGAATGCAGCTTTATTAAAAAAAAAAAAAAAAAAAAAAAAAAAGGTTGTTGGGTATTTTTTTCTTGCACGTTTGTGTATGTGAATGCTTTGGTTGGATGGATGACTGTGTGTTGGGCAGAACAATATGTTCCACCGTCACAAAGAAGTACAATAAATGAACTAGTATGTCACACCCAGATGGTGTGATGAAGAATCAGTGGTGTGAGGGAGGATTTGTGTTTTCATCATCCTCTAATAAATAAATCAAATATTTTGTCTCATAAATCTGCCCAATCGGCTACAGTATTTCTGTTCACTGAGAACAATTTTCTTTTGCAGATATTTTTCTCTTTTCTTTTTCTTTTGCTTATAATTTTTCTCTTTTCTGATTCTTCATAATATTACATTTTTATCCTTCTGCAACCATTACATCAGGTGTAACCTTTGCTATAACCATTAAACTCCAACACTGAGGCTGTGCTGCTCAGTCACTGGAATGTGAGTTGCTACAACACCAGCTTTTTTTTTATTAAAAAGTTGTCCAGCCAATAGGTCTAATAAGTGACTTTACTTAACAAGAGTGTGTTTACTTTCCAGGAGAAAGAACAGAGAGGAAGGAAGAGAAAAATAGATGGTCTGATGTAATGGATGGCTGATAGAACTAAGGAGAACAAAGTGTTAGAGGTGGGATGGCTTGGTTGAGCATCATGTTGTATGTGCAGCCATGTACAGGTGCAAGATCCCAATGATAACACATAAATGTGTATTGAATGCAATACAGTTGAAAATAATGCTGTTCCTCTGTCAGTCACACACAAGCACACACACTTTCATGCGGGTCTGCTTTCATTCTAAAAGCGAACCACTATTATTGCTTGGTAGGTTGATTTTAAATTACATTCTTGTTTTCAGTTTGCCCTTTGTTCAGGGTGAAAAGACGAAGCTGAATGTGAGCTACTATCTTTGAGGGGTCTGCTGGTTCGAAGCTTAAGTTTCTTGATTTAATCTCATATCATGAAAATGGGAAAATAGTTCTTGCACACACAGCTTGAGTTAAATGTAAAAACATGCAATTTAATAAATGTTATATTAAAAGCATTTACAAATATAGATATTTTTAAGAGTAATATAACACCAGCTGAAAATCTTGTTTTTGCAGACCTCTAGTGGTTGAAGTTCATTTCTTGTTATGAAAACATTTACTCAGGGGTTTGTTAAGTACATTTACAGTATGCCAACTATTTGTCTGTACTCTGATTAAGGCAAAAAATGCAAGTACAATGTATACACGGACAGAAATAGGATTTTGCAGTTCATCGAATATACATGACACATTGCGTAATCAGAGTATGAGAAGAGTTTGCCAGGTGAGGAAATGCATACAGAGCTGGCTTACTCCAATTATGACATTTACATGCTTGAAGAAATTGATCTACAGTCGCAAAATCTAGTTCTGTTACTGCCTGATTTGTGCCAGTTTCAGTCTATTTAAAGTATATACGTCATGTTTAAAAAGAAAATCAATTTATTGCCTTAATCCAAGTATAATCAAAGTTTTAATGTGCATATAAACATACTTTTTGATATGGTTACAGGTGCAACATTTCTGACCACATCCAGCATCCTTCACTTCAGTCCACAGTGATGTTGACCTGGTTTCTTAGCCATCCCACCCCCAACACTTTGTTCTCTTTAGTTTTATCTGACATCCATTATGTCAGACCATCTATTTTTCTCTCCTTTCCCCTCTCTTCTTTCTCCTAGAATGAAGGTGGTAGTTCTGAAACTGAGTTATATTTACCTATAATCCCCCTATTGCCTGATCATTGATTTTAAGGATTTCTCATGTCATTACATCACCGTGGTGACACTGCCCTTCTATCAGTGGATTTGGCAAAATGTCTCATGATGCATTTTAAAGTTCCTCTCTGAGAGCAAAGACTTAACAGGATTCTGGTGACACCCTCACCCCTCTTGCCCCAGCAGAATTAGGTTGGGTGGTCTTGGAAGAACTGTCTAGCTCAGGAAGTTGATCCTGTGGGATTCAGCTTTCCAAGGTGACCTTTTTATGAAGGTGACCCCCATAGCAGCTTTATACAGCACACATTCCATCCTGCATGGAATCTGACCGCTTTTGCTTGTTTTCCTTTTTTTAAATTTTATTTTATTTTTTGTGCTCCCAGAGGACTCCTCTACACCATGCATGAGATTTCTAATTTCTACCTTTTACAGAGATGCTGCACTTTTAGTTTATGTGTATGTGTTTGCGGATTACAGCTACAGATCATAAATTACAGGGACTCAGTGAAATAATATGAGGAAAAATGGGAATTAAGCCTATGCTGTACTGTGCTTACATTTTAAGCTGTCAGTTAAGAAGACCTTAAAACTATAATTGTTTTTTGTGCTAATAACAATTTTTTTTGGCTAATAACAATTATACTTGTACTCTACAACAACACAAAAAACATAAAAAAAAAAAAGAAACTCTTTCTACAGATGCATAAATGATAAATGATAAATTGTTCAATCATTTTTCATATACAGATGTTTTCTGTACAGAGAGAATATGAAGGTAAGCTTCACAGTACTGAAATTTGTTTTTCATCTTCTATCCATTACACGTCATTATTCTTGAAACTCGACAAGTCGCTTCTAATCCAAAACTTCATTAAATACAATTATGGCAACCAGTCAGCTCTGAAACAGACATAATGGCTATTGATTGCCTGATGTGTTACACTGTTTCAGTACACTCATACTACCGCTTGCTGTAGCAATCAACAGCCCTTTCTGAACTGGATTCTTTGGTGCCAGCATCTGGACTTCCTCATTCAGTCACATAAAAACTATTCACAGCATCTATATGATGCATTGTCTGTTAAGTTTTAAATTTATTTTGAGGATTTAATTATGGTCCCCGAGCGCTCTGTTAAAAATCACAAAGAAAGACAAAGAAAGACCTACACTTAAAAACCTCTGTGTACATGAATATAATATAAATATTCAAAACAGTACTGTGTTAGGTATTTAACTCATAGAAAAGAGCATGTGTAAATAATTTTTCTGCAATGATACACTAGCATTCAAAAGTTTAGAATCACCCATAAATTTTAATGTTTTAAGTAGAAATTGATAGTTTTATTCACCAAGGTGGTATTAAATTGATGTAAATATATAGCCAAGACATAGATAATGTTGCAAATGAGTATTACTGCAGGAAATAACTGATTTGTAATTACTTATTCACATAAAAATCAGGTGGCTGCTTCCTTAAATAGTACATGCCAAATACTGTACTAATCTGCAACAGTGAAAAGACAACTCTGGGATACTGACCAAAGCTGGCAATCCAAAAGTGGCAACTAAAAACAAAATGTTAAAATAGGCAAAGGAACACATAGCTGATAATGGATGACTTTTGTTTTTATTTGCCAGTTTCATATATGCCTTTAAGGCCAACATCCCGGAGTTGTCTTTTCACTGTTGCAGATGACACTGGTATTTGGGGTAATTACTTACAGGAACCATCATCACACATATATGTCTCGCTTAAATACACAGTAAACACATACACAGGCTTGAAATATTGTTAAACATATGTGATGCAGGGAAAACACAAAACACATCAACACAATTTGAATTTTGCACTCTGCACCGCTTGGTATGGAATATGCTTGTCAGTAATCAATTTATATGACTTGTCACTCAATAATACTGAACTTATTTAATTAGTCATTTCATTGGTCCAAAGAGTTGATCATTACAACCCTAATATTAAGCCTCAAAGAATACAGCAAAAAAAAAAAAAAAAAAAAAAAAAAAAAAAAAAAAAAAAAAAAAAAAAANCATCCATCTAAAAAAAAAAACAGTTACTCTACAGGGTCAGAGTATACTCTCCCCTCTGCGAGCTACCTTTCACGGTACCTGCTTTCATCTGTCTGTGACTAACTCATTCACTCTTTCTACAGTAATGGACTGACAGGCCTTAGCTACAGCTGTCATCTCCTGGCGCCGTTCGTTCACTAATTTATCAGTGTTTGACTGTAATGAAGGACAAGCTGAGGTTTTGTCCAGGAGTGTAGTGAAGAAGACCTAGACTTAGAATACCTACTTCTGCAGTGAGAGTAAGGATCACTCTTACTGTATCTCCCTGAATGAAATGTGTATGTTCTTCCAACACCATGGTGGGTGTTGTCAGCACTGTGACTGAATCCCGTGTGTGTGGAGTTCAGACCTTTTTCCATCATACAAAAAGAAGAATGAAAAACCCATGGCAGCTGCAGCTGACAGCAGCTTAAAGGATGAGTAAAAGAGGGCAAAGAGAAAAAAAAAAACTACATGAGCCATTCTTATTCTCTAACAAAAAGAAAAAGAAAAAAGAAAGGGTGTTCCTGTCCACTTTCATGCACTGCTCACACTCACAAACTTGTAAACACAATTTGTATCTACCCAATATATCATATAGCTGTACTTTTCAGCTTCATAAGCTTGCAAAGATACTTGTTTGGTGAAAATTTAAATACACTATGAAAAAAAGTTTGCACTGGTGTAAAAAAAAGTTTGCTCTGATGAGCTTTGTCTATTCTTGCAACACACTTTACTAACTTTGATTGATTGGTCAAAACCTCACTGACAGTTTAATTTTCCACGCATATTGGTTGTTTGTTTACTGGTTTGAATTATGGTCACTATGAATTAAAAAAGACGTGGGAAAAAACACTGACAACATAAAACAGTCAATGGGTATTTTCACTACCATGCCAGCTAGGACATCCAGAAGACATTTTTGGAAACTTCACGATAAGAAACTTTCAACTAAGATTGTTGAAGTCAAACAGGAACATCTGGCTACACTGTCCATATTGCCATATTGTCAGCAATGCAGAGCTCCACTGAATCCCCTTTCTGTCTCCTAGATGTGCAGACAAAAGCAAAAGTGCCTTCTGTGTCTCATTTGAAAAAGACTGAACAGAATATGCTGGGAAAGGGATTTCACTGTTCCAGTCTAGGACTGAAACTAGCATGCTTCAATAGAATTAGAGAGGCTGGAGTTTGCATTTAGCTTGAATGTGGTTAAGTGTCAGCATGTCATGTAAAGACATTTATACAGATGGAATAGGAGTTTCAAGAAAACATACATATAGGCAGTATTGGTTCATTTGACTAGCAAGAGTGGATTCTATGTTACTATTAATGTCATGATTTGGTGGGAAAATGAGCTGATTGTGATAGCGGCTTTTAACAGTGCTCAGTTTTCATTTCATTAGAGATAAAGTCCTATTCAAATGAAGTAAGGCTTGTCTGTTACTTAGTGATTGCTCTGTCTCCACTTCTGCACCGCTGACTATCTCAGATCGTCTTTTCTCTATCTGCATCCTGTTCACACCCTTCATCCTTTCTGCTTCTCACTCTATCCTCTGCTACTCTCCCCTTTCCTCTCCTGAGCTCGCCTCTTCTCTTCTCTCAGGTCAGAAAATGAGCTAATCTGTGGGATACAGGCATCTTGAGACTGATACCGAGACAGAGGTTGACAGAAAGGCCAGCTTTCCCACAATCATAAAAAGGCTTTTTTTATGGCTCAAATCAGATACCATCCAACTTGACCTATAAATACACTGGAGCACCACAGAATAAGACTCCCAATATGGTCATGGCTGTATAAAGAGGGCTCCATCGAAAGACTTGAAGTTCAAAATCATCCTGCAAAAGTAAAAGGTTTAATTTAACCTTGAAGGAATAGAAGAGATGATACTGTTTATTGGGTGTTGTGAGTAAAAATAAAAAAAAAGAAAGAAAGAAAAAGAAAAAGCATCAACAGGAAAATAATAACATGAAGAACTTTTCCATTAATCATCTCTCTGTAAAACAGCTTTTAAAAAAGATAATTACATAAGAATACATTACTGTACTTGCAGGTTGCTAATGAGGGTTTGTTACTTCATTCTTAAAACCTTTTAGAAATGCAATTAAATTTTTGTAGGTAGCTCAAGGCAGAGACTCTGAGTTATAAAATGAGCTTCCTGCCAGAAAACAGTCTGCACTAAGTAGTCCCTCTGTTACTATGCAGGCATCTGCAATTATCTAAATACTTATGCATTTTATTTTATCCTATGATAGTGAATTATAACAAAAACTTACAAAAATAAGAGATCGGGTGGAAGTTATTTTACTGGCAAAATAGGGTGGAGAGAAAATTCTTGGAGGGTTTCCAAGATGTGTGTATGTGTGTATGTGAGAGACAGACAGACAGAGAGAGAGAGAGAGAGAGAGAGAGAGAGAGAGAGAGAGAGAGAGAGATATGAAGGGAGACAAAGGATTTTACTGCATATAAGAGCTTGTCCATATGGATTTAATCTAATTAATTTAAAATTGTAAGTTACCTGAAGCTGTCCTCTCCCCTGTCAGCTTATTTTTAATTCAGTTTTTTTTCAGGGTGCAATTCCCAAAAAGCTGCACAGCATAAAGATCAGTCAAACTGTCGGTTGTACTGCTACATCTGTGTGTAAATGCTCTTGTTTGCTCACCTCCTTTTCTCTCTTTTTCTCTTTTCTTCCTCTCCATTCTCTCTCTTCCTCTGGGCATCTGCATGGCTCATCTCCAACACAGGGACACATTGTGTGTGTGTGTGTGTGGGTATGTGCTTGTGTGTGTGTGTGTGTGCGTGTGCGTGTATGGACAGCTTGGCTGGAAAAGACCACCAGATGAGCTGTAGAACATACATTGCTCAAATTATAGTAACACACATTTTTTTTTTTTTTTTTTTTATCGTGATCATTTTGCATTTGTGAAAATGCAGTTAAATGCAATTCAAAAATCTGACATATCAATAACAAACACTCTAAAGCCCTGCTGGATTAGATTACTCACAAATTACTGCCCATAATCAAATGTAAACCACTACACAGGAATCTGCACATGAATCTTAACTGAACTGAATAAAACAAGAAAAGATCTTATAATGAGGTACAATTCCATTCTAATATATATATATATATATATTTTTTTTTTTTTTTTNTTTTTTTTTTTTTTTTCTAAGTGATTCTAATTATCAGATCCTTTCTCAGAACATCTTGATATAATGACAACTTCCTAATGTAATAAATATATTTTTCAAAGATGGCTGCTTCATTTCTGAGTCCTTTTATATGTTATAACAGAATCAAATAATAGCTCTAATTCAACCCTGGTTTCCTGACATACTGTCAATCTATAATATGCATTCCCATGAAACCTTGTTTGGAGATTATAGAAAATCTGATTTAGGCATTTCTATAAAAACACAACTTCTATTTTTCAATGGCTGGGTAACAGCAATCACAGCTGCTTTAGTTTAGAATTGAGCTGCAATAGGATTTAGTCCATCAGTGTTGGGCAGCAGCTGCTCTGATGAGTGGACAGCCAGTGATCCTCCTACACGTGAAGTTCACTGACAGCTGCAGTAAATACTTCATAATTCCTGCTCCCTCAGGAAATGCTTCTAAGAATATGATGTTTTCTTATTTTCTTCAGATCTGCTATTTACAGCATTTTGCAGCAATGCTGTCAGTGCAAATTCACAAGGTCAGTAAGGTTAGAATCCAGCAAGGAATGCTGAAAGCTGAAAAATGCTCATAAACTGTGCAAATTACACACATTTCACAGATATTTTGCACACAGAAGCTGCATGTGCAATGTGTCTGTTTTTAACCTATGAACTTCTCCTTAATTGGCCCACATTTTATTCAATTTTTATTGGTGTTTGCTTACTGAATCTCAGTAAGCAAACACCAAAATGTTTCCACAAATGTTTTCACCAAAATGTTATGGAGACTTTGAGCCACCATTCATTTTCTTGACCTTTTCCCATCCTGTACCTCCAGTTGCTTAAAAGAACAGAATATCAAAGACTAATGGCAATGTGAAAGTGACAAGTTGACATTACATGGTGCAACTTGAAAGGCAACAGTTTCCTGCAACTCAGCTGTGTTGGAGTTCCTTCAATGAAAAAAGTGAGCTGGGTTTCTATCATCACTGAAGGACTATAGTTGATGTGACGTTAACTATGCACATGTGTTTGCATGATGGCTGATACATGTATCCTGTATTTGTTTGAAGTGCTGGCTATGCATGTTCCCTCCCCCAAAAATGAAGTGTTTGCAAAATGCTGTACTTATAAAACTCACAGAGGCAGTAATTTCAGTTTTATATTTTGGAAAACGTTGGCAACATGTATGCAGGTAGTGTTTATTAGGCTAAAACATGCAAAACCACCAGTGTGGTCCTTTAAGACTAATTGCACAAAAACCTGCAGCTAAACCCATAAAAGCTGCATTGATCTAAAGTCAAAAAGACTTTAAGTCAACAATAAAACACAAATCTGGGGAAATGTCTTTGACTCAATTAATGCTACAGGTTGCTTGGATTATGAATCACAGCCTGATGTACATTTTATATTACTGAAAGAATAGATTGACGGTTTCAGACTTTTGGGGTTTTGGTTTATTACTCACAAAGTGTATGTGGTTCCATTTGAATAGAATCTATGTAAAGCTTCCCTCAGGGACTTCTAGTGCATCTGAATGAAAGTGGCAGATAAAACATCACAAGCTTACAATAAAGGGCTTATAGAATATGCAGAAAATTACCATCTTAAGATAAATAAGGAACTCTGCTAGTCCCCATGTAACCTCCGTGAACCACGGCTCCTGATAATGATCTTGTCTCTAACTTATTTAAAGTGAAACATTGAATTTTATGGATTATTTGTGATTCAAAATCAGCAGCTTTCAAACTTCTTTCCTTTAATTTGTTCATATTTCTCTGTCTTTCTTCTTTTCTTTCCTTCTTTTTCCCTCACCTCCTGCTTTATCCAAATCATAATTTATAAATATCACCACAAGGCTTCTCCTCAACTGCGTAAAATATACAAGCCATGATTAAAGCTCTGTGTCAGAGACCTTTTGGAAGGAGCAGAAAGCATCAAAAAAGGGGCAACAGCGCTCATTGCTCTCGGGGGAGGCTGGCTGAATATTTACTCTAAGCCCTGAAGATTTGCTGCTTTTAAGGAACTAAAGGATAACAAGTCAGGCCAACTAGACCTGGAAAGTGTTGATTAAGTTTCGTTTCTTTTTCTAGCAACTGACGTTGTGCTGTGAACAAAAGTGATGACAAGCCTCCCAGCAGAGAACAGTTTCTTACATGTAAAGTTACACGAACATTCTAATGACTTATTGAAAATGAAAGCATAGCTATTATCTTTGCTTATTAAAACACTTAAAGCAACACAAACTACCCTTGCACTATGATTTCCCCCATAGTCTACAATTTTAACTTTTTTCACAATATCCAACCAAGTCAAAATTTCAGTTGAAGTTGTAATTTGTATATGTGTGTCTTGTTCAGGTAAAACGACAGTAGAGATGACGTTGCTGTAAACACATTCAGCTCACACGTATTGCGACACTAAAAGACAGAGGTTCGACAGAAAGGTGTCTTAAGTTCATACATGTTTTAAACTGATGTTTTTATGAAATCCTACTGCTCTGGCTCTATGCATAAAAGATGAATCCTGGGCTCGTGTAGAAAAATTTAACTACTCACACTGGACAGGAGAAAAGCAAAGTAATCCTAGACACAAACTATCTGCATCACTTATTCATTTATATTCATGAATACTGTACAAAAGGTTATGAGTGTACACTTGACATACTGTAGGTATATGAGTAGAGATTAATTATTTATGTATCTATGCAGCATGATATTTCATAGTTTCTATATGAGGTGGTGTTTTATCAACATATTTAACTTTAATTCTATTTAAGTGTGTTGGTTATGGTAATAAATTGGAGTCAGCATGGTTTTCTAATCCATTTAATCTACTCATGCTGTTTTCTTGTTTGCCTTTACAACACGAGTGGATTTAGATTGACTGTCTTTTAGAAGACATAAAGTATAAAATATTCATTAAGCTTCTTCAATTATTGATCGCCCATGTTTGCAGCATACATGTTAGAGTGAACACAGGTGTCTAAGAGCATGTGGACTGCATGCATGTTTTAGGCTTTGGAGAGCGTCTAAGTGGCTGTGCATGTGCGTTAGTGCAGGGAAGCTTGTCAGATGCTTGTTAATGAAAGCGTGAGTCGGTTGTGGAGGGCACTCTGTGTCATGTTGGGAATGACTGCATAATTTCTTACCCCCTCATTCTACTGCAACCTCTTTTCCTGACACTAAGAACAGAGCTTTTGACAATTTATCTGTTGCTATGACACTTAAGAGGTGTGATGCAGCTCTGAATATACAATATAGATAATTAGCATTTTTGATCAGCAAAAAACTCATTTAAACATTTTGAAGTGATAATGTTTTACCAAAGAACAGTAACATTCATATGTTGCTGAAGAATCCATAAGCATGAGGTCAGGGTGGATACTTGGGTGCACAGGACTTTGACTAGTCCAGACTATACAGGAAGTAAGGGTCCATTTTTCATTTAAAGGACTATACTGGTGGGTTTGCATGTTTGAGCTCAATAAATATTTCTGGCACACACACTTTTCCAAAACATGCTTTTGGAGCAGTAAATTTATAAAACGTTTTTCTACTTTCTCTTTTAGTGTGACAACCTTTTCCTAACCTTTACCAAGTGGTTTTGGTTGGATAATCTTATTTTTTTCCCCTAATTTTTCTGTCTGCATATATAGCCATGGTATATGCCAAGATTGGCATAACCGTTTTGTATATATGGTTGGATAATCTAAACCACTTAACCATAATCATGCTTTATATGCAGAGTGGGTTTTGTAGGAAAACAGAATTGAAAAACATTAATAGTGAATATTTTGCAGATGCATTCAATATAAATGTATGTCTAAAATCCATCATTACTGACCCTATCTTACAATCATTTTAAATAATTTTACTTCTGTACTTGTGTTAAGGCTTCAGTATACTTCATTCAAAGTACATGTCAAATTGTCAGATAGCTTTAGAAACCACATATTCAGTGTTCAACTGTGTCCAACAGAATCTGTAACGTTCAGAATCTGAGAATCTGACAGGTGAATGGCCAGGTGTGGTGAGGTATGAAGGAAGGTATAAGGTTATTATTTCTCTCTCAAACTCTCTTTTGTCTTTCTGTCACTGTGTTCATGTGAGCTGGCTGTCTTTCTATTCTATTTTATTTAGTTTTCTTTTACTTGTTCTTTTTTTCTATATACTTCCATATCTCTTCACATCTCTTGCTTATCAAATTGTTTTTAATTCCATGATTTGATGGAATTCACCAAAGCCTGTTAAACAATATTTTCAGCTTGGAAATGTGACCCTGGTTTGACTCAGCCCTGGTTTTCGAATCAGGATATATATGATGCAACCCATCACATATCATCATCACATTGGTGCATTTGAAGGTGCCTCAGTTTTTGAGAAAGGAGAGTCAGTTGCTGAAAAGCATCACATCCACAATGCTGCAAGAAAACCAAACTCAAGCAACAAACAATAAAAACAGGATATAAATGTTTCTAACACACACACACACACACAAAAAAATATCTTAAAATATTCTTAGCACTTTCCATCAATAATGGAAGAAAATGCTGGACAGAGATTTGGAACCATCAAAATTAAGGGTGCTGATGGATAATTAAGAAGAGTAATTAAGAAAGAGAAAAGATTGATTGTGCACAGAACAGATATTTATTCTGACCAACGTATTAATAGGCAAACCAACCTATCGACTTTAAAAAAGCCTTTGATAGTATTCACCTTTTCTAGAATTCCATAGTCCTAAGATAGTATGGAATTCCAGAAAAGAACCAAACTAATCTGGAAATCAGAGATTAAAAAAATTACCTTGAATACAACAATGGGGTTCTTTAAGCCTTGAAGCCAGTGTTACTGTATAGTTCAGAATGTCGGAAAGTAACATGTACTGTATCCAAAAATATAATTTTTGCCTCTAGGAGCCTACGTATGATCTTACAGATTAGATGGCAATCACGGCATATATGGCAAGAAGAAAATTCAGATGGATTGGACAGGTGCTAAGACAAGAAAACAAAGATAAGCAAAAATGGCACTGAACACTAAAGGGGAAAAAAGTAAGAGAGGAGAATGGAGAACAGCAGAGATGGAACAAGAAAGAGCAAATTTGTCTTGGGCAAAAGCATGAAAGATGGCAAAGGATAGATGTTGTTGGTGGTGTACTGTTTTAAGTCCCAGTGACACCAAAAGGAAAGGACTGAAGAAGAAGAAGAAGAAGAAGAAGAAGAAGAAGAAGAAGAAGATTTTCCCTTCATTGAGTGTGTCAGCTTTGTCGCACTTTGTCACGATCATCTCAACCTCATGCATTTATAATAGCAAAGTAACCACTTTTACACACACGCGTGCGCATGCACACACATACACACACACCAGCCCCCATATACACACATACACCACTAGTCTTTATAAGTACTTTACTGTACCACAAAAACATTAAACGGAAGGAGCTGCATACAGTATGACACACAGATTTAAGACAACATATATTTCATGGCTTTTCATTTCCGCTGGATTAAATCCAGCCGCTCTGAGTTTGCTCGTTCCATACGGTCACATCGGTCCTTATGTGATGTGAATCTTTCCTTTGTCCAAAACAATGACAGCAATCTCCTTTTGGCATGAAACAGAATTCAAATCCTCTTTCTCTAGAAGATGCGTTTTGTACTCCTTGTGGATAATGATTTTCTGTGTTTTAGCATGCATTAATCTATGTGGAGGATCTAAGTATCTAAAGAGCTATGGCACAGAGCGTCTCATTAAACAAAAGCATATAAAACTAAAGTTCAACATATTGCAATTAGCCCATGTGTTTACAAGATGAAACGTGTATAGTATCATCATTATTATTACATTACTCCACCATATACTGTAGATTTCTATTTCTCTCTTCTCTCTGTTCAGCTCACTCTCTCACTCCATCTCGCTCCATTCATGTCCTCCAGTAGAAGCCTGTTTTAATCCACTGTCAGGATTTCAGGAGAACCTTCTGAATTTGATGAGTTTTTGGAAGGCCTGTTTGAACTCATCATTGAATGCCGTGTAGATAACAGGATTGATGAGAGAGTTCAGGTATCCCAGCCAGGTGAAGACGTCAAAAAGCACAGGATCAAACCAACATTCTTTACATATGGCCATGACAAGCGTGCCGATGAAGAATGGGAGCCAACAGATGATGAAAGCACCCAGAATGATGCCCAGTGTCTTGGTTGCTTTCCTTTCCCGTGCAGCACATAGACGTTTCCTCTCCAGCACACTGTCTGCCAGCTTCACTTTCACACTATTCATGAACAGGGGTGATCCTCCCCCTGCATTTCCCATGCCAGAGTGTAGGTGTGCTTCCTGGTTGGAGGCAGAATTGAGAGAACAGAGAGAAGAGCCTGCGGAGGTCTGGATGAGCTGAGCTGTGGTGAAACGTTTCCCAGAGGACGACGGGGTCTTAAAGATGTGAGAACGAGCAGCCACGTAGATCCGTCCATAGAGGATGATTAGAAGCACTGTGGGAACGTAGAAGGCGCCAAAGGTTGAGTATAGGGTGTAGGAGATCTGATCTGTATTCACCATACACTCTGTCAGCTCTTCCTGGGCTTTGGCCTGCCTCCAGAAAAGTGGAGGCATGGAAATCGATATGGAGATTACCCACACCACTCCAACCATGATCGCTGCCCGACGCATTGTGCGACGTTTTGAGTACTCCAGAGCATCGGTGATGGCCCAGTAGCGGTCTAACGCAATCACACATAGGTGCAAGATGGAGGCTGTGCAGAACGTGATGTCAGATGACAGCCAGATGTCACAAACAATCTGCCCCAGTGACCAGGTCTTGCTTACAGTGTAGACGATGCTTATTGGCATGACTAAGATGGACACCAGCAGGTCTGTGACGGCCAGCGAGCCAATCAGGAAGTTAGCAGGTGTGTGGAGCTTCCTGGTGAGGAAGATGGTGGCGATGACAAAGGCATTGGACAGCACCGTAGCCAGAGTGACGATGGCCAACAGTGCAGACAGAGAGATCTGCAGGCCAAGCAGTGTGGCCTCATTCCAGGGCGCAGGGGTGGTAGTCTCAGGAATCTCTGTAGTGTTGCTGTTGTAGTAAAACTCTAGTGAGCTATTATCCAGTTCCATCTTTCCTCTGCTCCTTTCAGCCCTCTTTTGTACAAAGTTTAGAGCAGCCTCATCCCCGCTGTGTCAAATTGTAAACAGATCAATTCAGGCATGGCTCTGAGGAGAGCAGTACTACAGGGTGACAACATTGGCTTTTGGCTTTGAAAAATGCTGAAGGTCTTTTATCCACTTTTCAGTGGATAGATAACATTTTCCTGCATTTCCCATTCCCTTTATAGCAATGTGATTTCATATTAACCTTTAGCAAACATCTAATTCCACTATTTCAGTTCCCAGCTAATGGTTCTGTAATTGAAACCAACTCATTTGTCCAGTGCAGTTGAGTTCAGAATATTGATTCCACTCAGTGATGTAGCTGCAAGAGACTTGAATCCTAATTTGTATTCAGCTCTTGTCAGACAGGCACTTCTTTTCTCTCTCTCCCCGATGCTCTTATCTCATCTCCAACCAGCAGCCAGCCAGCTCTACATTCAGACCAGCCTTCCTATCTGTCAAATACTTTAATGGGCTCCTCCTTTTCAATAAACCGAAGCGCAGAGCTGCATGTGGGGAGACAATGACAACAGATACACAGGTTTGCTTGTTGTCTCTCTGTTATCTAATTTGAAGTCAGCATGAAGCCTTCCAAATTAAGGCTGGAGCTGAAACTCGACAGGATCCTGTGTCTTTGATCATAATGGAAAACCAGAACATTACAGTAACGTGATCCACATCAAAACAAGACGAGGAAATATTGTATTCAGTCCACTCGTAGATAACTCTTCTGTCCATTTAGCATTTAGCAGCGATCAGCAAAGCTGCATTCATGTTCCCAGTGCACAACTTGTGTGCCAGAGTAGATATTTAGCTCTGTTAGGGAGTATTTTCTTCTTTTCTTCAGCTTTGCCTTCCAGATAAACATTCAGCTGTCATGTCCACTAGAAATACAGCTGTCAAGGTTTAGTCCAGTCAGTCAAAGTTTCATGAAGCGTTGTCTACAGCATCCTAGGTGAGACATATGGGAGAGAAAATGAAAAAAAAAGTAAGTTATTTTCAAGTAATGTAAAACAAATAGGCAATGACAGGATTCTGTCATTTACTGAACATACATGGAGTGCGGGTAATCGAAGTTAAGGAAGAGTTCACCAGGTGAGGAAATGCAGGAAATGCACGTAGAGGTGACTTACTCCGATTATTGTGTTCACCTGTCCTAATAAATCGATTTACAATCAAATAATCTACTGTACATCCGTTATTCAGAGTAAGCTTACTCCAATTTATGCCATTTTCAATTAAATTGTGGTGTAGACAATCTGAGTACAGTATATACTTAATCAAAGTTTTAATGTGCATGTAAACATACTGACTGAATAAAAACTGCAGAAAAAGTAAATATAAATAGACTCAATCAAAATATGATAGCAGCATTGCTTTGCTGCTTATATTTTGAAAATGATCACATCAGTGGGGCTTTGATGTAAAGCAGCACTAATGATCTCGATTACTGAAACTATCAGATATCAAAGCTACATTCTGAACATAAAAGCAAATAATGTTCCCAGGCTTTCAAATCATGAAAATCTATATTCCTTATGAAAATATATGAAGGTCCTTCCATCCAGCCATTCTCTGTATCCTGTTTGGGTTCTAGTCTAGCTTTGATTTATGAATGAATGCCTGCAGCACTGACCACTCAATACTGAGGAATAATGCAAGAACCACTCTTATAATTTTAATTGCACCTAAAGTAGGCAGGTACTATATGATTTCTGGAGCACAGCAGAGTAAATAATGCTGATATAGACTTAACAGAAGAGTAACAAATGGTCCACTAATACCTCTCATTGTTTTTCAGAAGTTATTTTACAGTGTTATGCCCCATATGTACACTGTAAAACCTTTTAAGCCTTACATAAGATTTTGAACAATTAAACCAGGAATGAATTAGGGAGAGAAATGAAGATGTTTTGCTTAATGGAACAGGGTTTGTAAAAATTAATTTCATCCATATGACTGCTTCTTGTTTTCACACATCAACAAGCTTTGAAGTAATGCTGGAATATTAAGGAACAAAGCTGCCAAAACCAAGTGGTGTGTTTGACACCATAATTACAAATGTTTGCCATTTCACACTTACACATCCATTTCGAGTGTCAAGATTGAGATCAGAAAGCATGTCTATTCCTGATAGAACTCTGTAAATTACCTCCGCTAGCTAAGGCGCTGACTGACAGTTAGGCTTTTGAAGGGGATTATTGTACTTCAGCAGTGACAACAAATAAGCATATTAAAAGATAGGAAAAAAACAGCCAAGTCTATTTAATACGTTTATCTGCAGATGCTCATATGAGCAGGAAAATATTTTTATAAACTGAAATCTATCTCGATTGAGAATAGCTTTGTATATTATTTATGTGCAGTTTGTGCTTCAGTCAGTGGAGATGCTTTTGGATAAGTGCAAGAAAAACTTCAATTTGGTTATTGAAATGAGAAGTGATGTGACCTTGCCTGGAGTTTTAAGAGTCTAAAACTTCATGAAATGCAATCATGATGTACAGAAAAGTGGTATTTTATGTTGTGTACTTTTTACAAATTGGTATTTTTTAGAAAAAGTTGAATAAGAACCACCAGATTTGGCATTTTCAGAAAGCAAATAAGTAATTTTTGAATCTGACGTAAGGGCTGCATTTACAGCTTGTGTTCAAATGCGATGTGGTCCAGAAAATGAAATATACAAGTTAATGCAAGATGTAAATGCACAAAGAAAAGATTGCAATCGCACCTGCCAAACTACACACAGAGGAAGTCTGGCTCACGTTGTGATTGGATCTCAGTTACAATTACTGTAGGTTGCAATCAGGTACAACCAGGAGACATTCATGAGATAAAATCTGCCCACTAGTTGAAAACATCACTCCACCTTGTCTTACCAGTTCCACCCGCTCCTATTAATAAAGTTATTTTGAATTGGAGTTGATGACTTCCTGTAAATGGGTGTCTGCAACAAGTAGGAAACAAGTTGTACAGATGAGCCACCTACTGAGAACAGATCGCAATGCGGACAGAATCCATTCCAAGAACACTTTTTAATACAAGGTGTAAATGCAAGTTCCAACATTGGAAGTCATTATCCAGATAGATACATAGCTCACATTTTGATGCAGGGTGGAAATGGGGCCAATGGATACAGATTATTGATAAATGTATGAGCTAATCACTGGCAAACAGTAGAAAATGACATTAGAGAGACTTTTGGCTCAAGTTCAATTGTCTTTTGATTGAATTCCAAGCTTCTACATCTGTTCAGTGTCTAACAGCAAAACAAAGCGCTGGTGTCCCCACATTCAGTTACATTTTATGAAAGCTTCATGTTTCCCTTCTATAAACTAAAGACCAGAAACAGGACCAAAGAAAGAGACAGAAGAAAGAGTGGGGAAAGAAAGAGTGAGTGGTGTCTATCAAACTGAGCATTTGCAGGGGCAGTTAGCTTCAGTTCTTCTCAATTACTTTGGCAAATGAAATAAAGCCCCATCAGATGGTAGGAAGGTAAAATGCGATTTGGAGGCTAAGAAATGAGATTCCTCAGTAATTTATTTTGGCAGAGGACAGTGTAACATTGGCTTGTTGCTGACTGACAGCAAGAAGGTTAGTGAAGGATGCACAGGGTGGCTAATTAAGAGACCTGGGAAGAATCTTGGTTGGCTGGTGAAGGTGGTGGACAAAGGTTTAGGGAAAGTGTATATATAAAGCTACGTTCACATTACAGGCCTTAATGCTCAATTCCGATTTTTAATCAGATCCGATCTTTTTGTGTTGATGGTTCACATTCATGTTTGTAAGTTACCTGTATCCGACACCACTGTGAACACTGCTGAGGTCATAAACTGCCATGCACATGCAGATGTAACTAAAATGTGAGCTGCATGGTAAGAATAACAACAGTAACCATATTTTTGTGTGACAGTACACAGGACGCAGTTTGTCACGTATTTTTGTGCACGTCATTTCATATATAACACTAGGTCTCCAACGTGCTGAAAATAACATTCAAACCAGTTTTACAAGTGGAGCTGAGAAGTGTAATTTTACTGGTGGTGACTGTGAGCTCCAGAGTCTGGAGCTCAGGAGCCAGCTGGGCTCAGCCTCTGCGCTCTGCTGCGAGAGTGCACATTACGTCAGTGTCAGTGTGTGGGTACAAGAACAGAGCTCTATGGTGGGACCGCGATGTTCAGAAGTTCACAGAGGAACAGTCACTGAAAACCTTTAGATGTCTCCATATATATCCAACAAATTTAAAACTTCTTCATCTCTCCACTGACCCCCATCACTGTTGTTGCTCTCCTCCATATT
This sequence comes from Lucifuga dentata, assembly GCA_014773175.1. NCBI lineage: Eukaryota > Metazoa > Chordata > Actinopteri > Ophidiiformes > Bythitidae > Lucifuga > Lucifuga dentata. The sequence goes on from VXCM01001402.1 coordinate 19,625, forward strand.
TATTTTTATCGGGGCTGCTATGAGGCGCCGACACTGAATGAGGACGAGATGCAATATGCGCATACGCAGATAAGTGAGACATTAAAAAAAACCCCACATGAATTCTGATCTGACCGGTCAGACAGTGGAGCCAGAGATCAGATATGGATCGGAACTAGGACCACATATGCAAGTGGCCCAGATCTGATACAAAAATAAATAAATAAATAAATAAATAAATAAATTAAAATAAATATAAAAAAAATCAGATCTGGCTTGTTCAAAAGCCAGATGTGAAAAATCAGATCTGATTCACATGGAGGCAAAAAAAATCGGACCTGGGCCACTTCAGCGTGTGGTGTGAAAGTAGCCTATGATAACTGACTTAAAATAAGGGAGGATGCAACAAAATGTTCCAAATATGCCAATATGACACAGAATTTTTTTTTTTTTAATAATAGTTATTTGACATATTTTTATTCATCATTTTAATATTTGGCATATGACCCTATATTGTCTAAAGGCACTAATTCACACAATTTGTGTGTTTGCTTCTGTTCACTCCATACTACTACTACTACTTGTAACAATTCTAACAATATATTAAAAATGCTCTTTAGGGATTCAATGTCTTCTTAGGATTGAAATAGTTTTATTAGTTGAGATTTATCCTGTATGGTGTTTGGAAAAATATAAACACTGGACATTCACGATGGAATAGCTATATTTTCCAGTGTTATCAGTTGAGAAAAAAAAGATTAATTTCTGCACCAAGTTATTTTCCTTTTTTCATTTCATTTCCTGTCTCTTATAATCAGTTTGTACAGTTGCAGCCTACAGGCAATGATATGTAAGTTATAATCACAGATGGTTTTCTCTTCTTCACAGTGTTTTACTATCCTAACACTCTTACCAGACACAAAAACAACTCACAAGATATTAAAAAAAAAATGATTTTGGGCAACTGGATAACTGCTTAATTTCTGAGTATCCATTACTGAAGTCAGCAAATGAGCTGATAACAATATTAGCATAATCCATCATAAAAATTATACAATGATGCCAGGAATGATTCTATTGCAGTGAAAGTCATATTTTCTAAACAGTGTTTGTTCCATTTTTGAGTTAAATTCTTTTATGTAGATTAACCCATAAAAGTCCAGAATATCTAAAAATCTAAAATTAATCCAGATTTTCCAGGGTTTTTCCTGGATATACAGGATTATTCACATTGTTTTCATCGTTTTTCTTGACCTTTTAAGATTATTCCTGACTTTTCTGGAGTATTCCCAGCATTTCTCAGATATTAATAACCTTTTGGGGTTATTCCTGATTTCATGACCATTTCCAATATTTCCAGGAAACTCCTCACTTTTTTAGTGGTATCCCAACTTTTCAGGATTGTTCTGGAGTTCAATATTATTCCTGACTTTTCATGATTACCAGAATTCTCATAACTTTTCCTGACTTGACCTTCCAGGGTTATTCCCACTATTGTGAATCTATTCATGATATTTCTGTATTACTCAAGTTGTCAAATTTCATGGTTACTCCTGACTTTTCAAAGTTATTCCATATTTTTCTTTGCTGTCCCAAACTTCCCAACATATCCAGGTTAAAACTTAGAAAAATAACACATCTAGTTGCACATGTATGAAACATTGCTATAAATATAAATGGTGCTGGGTGAAAAAAGCACTTGAGAGCGTGACAACCTTACAGTCCTGCTCCATTTTCATCTCCACATTCAGTGTAGGAGTCTTCAATAAGAGCACCAGTAACCAACATTTATAACATTAATAATGCTTGACTCAGTCTTGAATTATATCCCACTGACTGGACCACATGGTGAGATAATGAAGAAGATTGTGGTGGACGACGTCTTATTCCTCATTCACTAATGCCTGTTGTAAGTTACTATACCATAATATAGTTCTGGTGGATAAAATTATCCGCACAGAAATACAGCAACATCTTTGATTGATGGCTGATTTGCTTATCTGTTTACAAATCAATCAAGTCAAGGATAAGGCTTATCTCCTAAGGGTCTGGTTCACAGTGCAATGAGATAATGAGCTTCATAATGAATGAATGAGAGGAAAACATTTTCAATTACAAACAGGCCTTGCTTAAATTGGGCTGTGTATGGTTAGATTTCACATCTGGCTTTGAAACTGAGGATTTTATGGAGGGTTAGCATGAATTGACCCAACAAGGTGAGGTTTGCACTGACCCCTGTTGAAGCATCCAAAGAAAGAAAAACATGAAATCACACTTTGGTTCAGGAATTGGGTTAAAATGAGCAGAAAAATCTATTATTTGATTTGTGTGGATGAAGAAGAGAGCCCTATAATCCATTGTATCATGCCCCATTAACATCAAATACAGAGCCTTCCACTGGGCCAAATCCCAGTGAACCCAGCAGGCCTGCAAACACTGAACAGCCCCACTGGAGATAGGCTAATTGATTTAGCTCAGGGGAGGATGAGCCATGGCTACCTTTCCTCTGAGCTAATGCCCTTTGTTTACTCAAGTGTGCCTGAAGCAATAGGTGGACATGGATGTATTGTACTTTTTATTTATTTATTTACTTGTACATCAATGGAGAGAGTGGCTGGGGATTGACGAAGGGGTAGACGGATGAATGGGTGGATGTAACATGAGTCACTGGATTTATTGAGACCGTGGTGCAGTTTACAGAGAGCCAAGGTTTGATGCCTGTTGTTAAACCATTCAGCAAACAAAGAGGGATCAACAATCTGAGATTTGAGATTTTACAGCTGTTCTAGACTTGGTTAACTGGTCCGATATTCCAGCATTGGTTCATTCTGCTTCTGGTTTCATCCAGCATGCAGTCTAGGATGGTGCTGTCTGATTTTGAAAGAAAGAAGTTTGCTTAGTATCATAGAAATACTGAATTATAGATAGAGCTGGATCATGTGTGGGATAGTTGATGGATGGTTGTTTTACAATTCTGTAGAACAGTGAAACAATGAAATATTGATTACTAAGAATGTTTGAACAATCAAAGTGAGTTCAGAAGTTGTATATTAAAGCAGAGCCTAAAGGTTATAGTGTCTAAAGTCAAAACACAGCAGGGGGATGAAGTCGACACAATATCTCAGCATAGAACCACAGAAAGCTGCTGTAAATGAAATGTTTTGATAGAATGCAATCTTTTTATTTACCATAAATCCACAAATCACATACTGATTATATTGATTATAACCACTATTTGTTATTTATGTGCACTAACATATATTTCATGAATGGCTATGCTGGCATGTTGCTGTATAATTAAGAAAATAGCACGTGAAAAACCCCAACGTGGAAACAGTGGAGGACTTGTGTGATAGCAGAACAGGAGCTTGTGTGGGTGAGTCTGTCAGCATGTGCACGTACAAACACACATGTTCATACATGCGCTACCTTCCACATATCCACCCCCACACACGAGCACGTACACACACAAGCATAGAAAAACATTAAGTAGCACACAATTCATCTCCAGAGGACCTGGTATTGAGGATATTTTAGGGGCTTTACAGACTCATTCTGGTTCATGCTGATTGATTCATTTTCTAATACATGAATCGCCCTTAACCAATGACACAGAGATATTCAGTCGTCTGTAATTCAAATTTTGGGTATATTTGGATACAAAGAAAATAACTCACCCTACAGACTGGGAAAGATAATATGTGCTCTTCTGTAAGCCATTATAAAAGTGACTTCCTCTTTGCAAGAAAAAAAATATGATTTATCTGTTAATGAAAGGCACTAAAATGGTTATTTACAATAACCAGCAGCACCTGTTGCGTGCCCATATTTTTGGTGACAAAACATCAATTTTAGAAATGATTTGAAAGCTTTTGAAAAGTTTGTTATAGCCTCTGATTGCAGAGACAGCCATTCCACTATCACACCACCCAATGATCCTTGGAAACTGGAACAAGTCCAGTGCAAATCTAGGACACCTGAAAGGCCCTCCATTGAGAGTGGACCTGAGATGAGCAGATAGAGATAAACTATCACTGCCATCAGCATGCATGTGTGTGCGTATGTGTGTGTCTGCATATGTCTGTGTGCATGTGTGTGTGTGTGTGTGTGTGTGTGTGAAGGAGAGAAGTAAAGTAGGAGAGAAAGACATTTCAGGGAGAGAAGCAGAGAGTACAACTGAGGATCTGGTTTAAATCTGAGAGGACAGAGAGCTTACAGTCAGAATGCTGTTAGGACGGCATTGTGCTGTCCCAAACATTCATGTTGTTCCTCCAGGAATTCACAAGTTTACAATCGCGAGGCTAAAGCAAACTACAAAATGCAGCTTTGTCCATTTTTGTCCAGTCTTCATAATATCTGGTCAAATCAGAAGACTGATTCCAAATTTTACTGGACCACATAAAACCAATCCAGAGTCATTGTCATAGAAATTCACATTTGAACTCAACAATCAAATCTTCTTACAAATAAAGGCTAAAGGGCTTGCTTTCCTCAGCAGCAGCTTCATCTAAACAAAACCATCTGTAAGAACTAAAACGAAACATTTAACTTTTGGAGCTTGTTGGGCTGCTCAAATAAAACGTTATTCTTATGCGGTATAATGTGACATAATTGCAGTCAAAGTTATCAGCTGCAAGAGTCACCTTTTAGTGTCATGCCACCACTGGAGATTTAAAATGATGTCCACAATGACACAAATGCACCTCCATCAATGATTGGCCTAGCAAGAGATGAAGACGGAACAGGGTGGGTGGTGGGTAACTGAACCATTTCCTCTCTGGGAGGTTTTAAGAGCAGCTTATCCTACAGTGCCACCAAAATTCCCAACGTTGAGATGCACAGCCATCATGTTTGGATGAGAAACATGAATGGCGGGATATGCGAACAGCCCTTTTTGAAGCCAATCACATTCATGTCAGAGCCATGTTTGTGCCAAGTATGCACCAAACCCACAGGAAATAATTACATGTTGCAATTGAGGATCAGTTCCTTTCGAATCATATTTTGCCAACTGACAATTTCTGAACATTACCACACTTTGTTGCAAAATGACTTAAATAAATCAAAGGGATGTGGTGCATACTGCACCAAAGCTGTGTACAAAATGTGTGCTAAGCTGCAGCACACATTTTCTTGGGTTTTTCATGGCCAAAGATCTGCAGTGCAACCAGCAAATAAGGGTGCAGTTTGTTAGATTTTGGTGTATTTACATGCCTGTTACTGCAGTACCTGCTGTACTGCTGCTAATACTGTGAGTGAAGCAAGAGTTTAATTAAGCCATTTACATAAGCTGTCAACTGATAATCCTGTTTACATGACTAATTTTAATCATTCCCAAATTACTACAGAAATTAGGGGCTTTTGCTAAAATAAAACTGCTTCTATTCTCAGTATTATTAAAATTAAATAAATTGTCTGAAACCAGTTATACCACATCATGTTGTTCATTGCAACCACAGAACTCTCTGCTGTGATTAAAAATGCAGGTATGACTTTTGGGAAACCCAGAGGAAAGAAGGAATCATACTGCATGCCAATCCACAGACTGAAGAGTGGCATGAACAAGCAGTCCTGAGACTGCTTGTTCATGTTCTAAAGTTCTGTCTCCATTTTACATCGGTGATGTAAAATGGAGACAGAACTTTAGAATGGTACCCTGTTTTGGCTGGTGAGTCCTCAGGATGTTGCATCTATCTCCTAAAAATGGTAGCAGTGTGAACCAACCTGCTGAGTTGCAGCTAACATGTTTGGAGGTCTATAAATGCACTGCAGTGTGTGTCATCAAGAGCCTTGCATTAGCTAAACAAGACTTATTCCACGCACAACAGAAGAGCATTATATATACTTTTGCTCCATATCTCTGAGAGTACAAGCTAGAATTCACATTTCTGTCCTGCTGCCTTCGGTAAAGGGATTTAATCAACTCAAAGACAGGGACTTTCTATGGATAAGATATAGAATAAAATGGCCCATGTAGAGTCTGCCACAGTGCTGAGTTTTCCTCACAAATTGTTGAATTTTAATTTGCATGTCAATGTGCCTGAGGTTGAAGTATTTGTCTGATACCAGCCCAGTCTCCCACTGAAAATACCAAACTTTATTTTGCAGGTTGATAAATCTAATGCCAAAGGTTGAAATACAGCAAAGTTTCAGAGAGAAGGTCTGAGTGGAAGGTGGGTTGTGGGTGTGGAAATTGTATGACTTAGCCATAGATTATGTTCAATGCCAACATTTTTAGTTGGCTGAAGATGCAAGATGCAAGGGCTGAAGATGAAAACATGAAAGCCTGTCGAGATTTGATGTTTCCTATTTATTGACAGAAACTAATGATGAAAACAATGTGCAAATATAAAAATAACACGATTAAAAGACTATGCAAATTTTACATAGAAGGAGAAGACGTGGAATATTTAGGGATTAAAATTAACAGCTCAAAGGACCAAAAGAAATACTGAAGGACAGGAACAACAGGAACAAGTGACAAACTACAGCTGAATGTTAAAAGTCTTTTCAGACATGTTTTGAGCTGCAGTTCCTCTAATGGCCACTAGATCATGCAATAGAAATAATAGTCTCAGTACCAAATTTCAAAAATGTGGCAAAAGTGGAGGTCTCCCTCAAATTTTTGATGCAAAATTTTGAGCCAAACTTGCATAACTTTTTCTTTTGTTTTTAAATAGAGGAGTAACTGAAAGGGACCCAAGGATAGCTGGACCCGATCTGGAACATAATTAGGCCCAACCCAAGTTGACCTGAGCAGACCCAAATTGAGAGAGAACACCAACACTGGCAGCAGCGTGATGCACTACCAATTAATGTCAACTTGTTCCTCATATGTCATGTTTTTTTGGGGGGGGGTTTTTGTGCACTTCAGTTCATGCTTTTTAAAAATGCATGTTAAAAAGAACATTTTCTGTTGCTTGTATCTGAGCTGATATGGAGTCTGCTTGGATCCATTCAGGTATAAGGCCTACTGACACAGTTTTGAGACCAGAGGCAGTGGTACTGGACCCTACCCAAATTAAGACCTAGGATCAGGTGGTCCTATAGGAACTGAGTGGAACCACGAAGACCACTAGAAAATGTACTATTCACACAGGACTAGTATTACCTGGGAACCTCGTGAGTTAGGAGTTATCTCCAACATCTTTGTTATGAACAGGCACAGTCGCATGAGATAACACTCTATATTTCCCTTGACTTTACAGATCAAATCTTAAGGATTAAGTACTATCAACACAGCAATGAAAAGAAACATTTTAAGATTTATATGGCTGAGTGCTCACATGTATAGTGAGATTGGACCAGAACTTGAGCCCTGCAGTCTCACAAGTTCTGAGGAGGATGAGCTGCCAGTAGTGACAGAGATGTTCTCTTGGTGAAGTAGGAGACAATCCAATCTACAGCAGCATATAGTAGAGGCAATAATACCTATCCAGTGCTTAAGGCATCCAATTAAAAGTGTAGCATTGTCATCCATTCATTATTATCTCTCCAAAAGTCAATTCTATCACCGTGAGGTCTTAAAGGATAAACACGAAACAATCTCCAGCTTCCACTGATGTCAGAAGGTCAAAAAACTAAAACTGAACTCAAGTAAAACTAATTATCTCAGACATGTTGGAAAACTTTGTGAACTCATAAAAAAATGGCAATTTACGGATAGATATTAAAGGTAAACAGATCAATGACTGGGTCCTTAAGAAGCACTTGAAATGCTGAGTGGTTTTAAGTGGACAGAACAGAACCAGAAGCCACGGAGATGCAGTGAATTGAATAAAGTACAGAGTATTCAGGAAATCGACTATTTCATATGAAGCCTCCATTTTTCCCATAAGTCTTTCTGACTTGGAACAAGTCCTGGAGTCTAACACACTCAGGCCATTGCTTAAGAATAAAAAACATGCATGTGGCAGCCTCAGGGGAGGGCTGACAGGTAAATTGATGGTCCTCAAAATAATTTATCAGTTATGATAATTTAAATTATAGACTTGTCCAAATGTTGTATATTTTCAGCAAATACTTTAGCAAAGAGGCAGTAATGGCTGCTTTGTGAGTACTGCAGTTGAGGCAGTTGAGACTTCATTAAGTTGATGTATTGTATTTTATGTCTGATGTATCTAAAAGAGAGAAATCATGCCGGAGAAAGTGTTTACAAGTCAATTTATGATTACAACAAAAAGCATCTCTGACATCTTGACTTTAAATATGGAAGGAAGATGACAGAGAATTATAATCACGTTGTGATGGCGCACGCTGACTAGTCCATGTTTGGTGTATTATCTATGATCGTCTTAAATTGTTAGGTTTTAAACAACCTGACAACATCGTAACATCTTTCAAATCCTGCATTCAGGACTAGACTCCAACCAGTCTCATATCATCTCAGCTCATGATATTGTCAGATAATAAATCAGACTTTTCACTGCGCTCTTGTTTACAGACGTACAAGATGTGTGAGAAATCAAACAATAAGAAATATTATGTTATTTTTCTAGCATAGTGAGACTTAAAACCAGCAAAGACAGGTACTTTGTTTTGACTGCAGCTTAAAAGCTGAGTTTATTGTATAGTGAGTGGGAGATGTTTTCTAAACTTCAAGCATAAAATCAGGGTCAACGTGTCAATTAAACTGACATAAACTGTATGGTTCTTTTATTGAAGTTTCACAGCTTCACCACAGCTTCATTTTACTTTATATTTTGTTTCCAGGGATAAAACACTGTATCTGCTGCACCACACTCATATATAGGAATGTATACAGAGCTATAATTGCATATAATTACTGTGATTGCTAACAGCAATGGGGTAAAGTGGGGTGGGCGTGGGTGGGTGGGGAGTACTCTGGCTCCACAGATCATAATGGGCATCCACAGAGTTTTTGAAGATGCTATAAAAAATATGATACCAGAGGTGGGAGGTACTGGCATTCATTGGGGGTGTCCCTGGCTTGACCAATCATGGGCCTCTGTCAAGGGGGANGGGGGGTTCAATGGCAGGCCTTCATTTAATCAGTGTAATGAAGAGTGGAACAACAATGCACAACGAGACTGCTTATCAGCACACGCTGTGTTAATGACTGAAGTGCCACATAAACTGTAATTGCGGTAATCACAGGATGCATTTTCTTCAGGAGCGGCACTGTCAAGCTGTAAATACAACAAGGTCAAAAATGCTTTAATAATAATAATAATGACACTTTAATTTAACACTTGGATTACATGAATCTTCTCTGTCTTGCCATTTACACATCATGGCTCAAGCATGAAAAGGTGAAATTGTATCCTGCAGACATCAGGTGGATTCTGCAGACACTTTTGTTTACATCCCTTTTATTTTCAGTGCTGAGGTATTTTCCACCCCTTCAACTTTTCTTCCTACAGGCTTCTATCAACAATTTTTACTGTCTCTCGGATAATGCAAGACAACTCCCTCCTTCAGCTGGTGTCAAGTAACGGAAAGAGGGATCTGTCAACAAGCACTCAATCTTGAATACTGACCACTAATGGCTCGACTGGCAGAGATACTGCCATGAGTGTAGGGACTTCAGACTTGTATGGGTTCTGATATGACCCCTGCTGTCATTTTCACGGTTAGTGACAAACTGCCACAATCCGTAATTACCAGGTTTTCATCTGGAGGGCCCAATCTTAAGATGCAGCTCCAATTATATCGGTGACCTGATCATAGATTACTCAGATATGAAGGGAAACAGCAGTGCAAAGATCTCAAACAGGAAGAAATGAGAGTGCATGAGATAAAGAGAGGAAGGGGAATTTAAAAAGACAAGCAGGCAGACTGACAGAGAATGAAAATGAATAACTGGAAGAAATGCACTGAAAAATAACTAAAAATAAATTAATAAATACAGTCTGTGGTTAAAATTATTCTAGATAAAAATGAAATGTGACTATTATTTGCCCACAGAGAGCGCAATAAGGTGGATTTTACTCTGAGCTGAAACATTTGTTCATAGAAAATGATGATTAGCAGAAAAAACAGACTGGTAGCTGTATGCTATTTTGGGAGCAAAAAACATCTTTCTTCCATTCCAATTCCTTGAGAATAATCCTGGTTTAAATTCTAATGGGATTATCAGTGATACTCAATTGCTTTAAATCCAGTGTTTAAAAAAAAAAAAAAAAAAAACTCAGCAGGATATTGAGTGAAAAGAGGACTGGATGAAAGAAATGATGCATTTCATGAAAGACCTGGTTGTTTCAAGATGGCTTTTTGTTCAAGTGTGCACTGAAGGAAATGCAAGTATCAATGGGCACAATCACATGCTATTGCATCAGACTCTCTGATATTGGGTTTTTTAGGCTGATACCAATATTTGGAAGTTTTCTGGGTGTCTGACTGTTTTTCATGCTATCTTAGTGTTACAACAGCTTTGGATTTCAAATGTTCCATGAATCTGTTGGACACACTCTTCCAAGTTGGGGGTCAGAGCTAGATTTTGGTGTGTTATCAGTGCATTGTGAGGAGATTCTGGATCTTGATGTCAGGAGCCTCTTTGTCTTTTCTTGGCCAACCTATTATACCAGCTGGATATCTGCTGACAGCATGTGTACTGTGCATGGTTCAGAAGCTGGAAGCAGGCTGCTTGTATGTTGGTGCTTTTCTTTCTTGCTGCCATTCTATATGACTGTGGAACCCTCAGGTACTTGAAACTGGCAGGTACTGTATATCTGTTCTGGGGCTTTCTGGTAGTTCAGCCCCTTTGGTCCTAATTATCTTCCCTCTCTTTGTTTCCTTCCAGCTATTTCTTTTCCAAATGACATCTCAATGTCACTACTGCAGATCCTGGTGGATCAGTGCAGTGATGGCTTGCTCATTGTTGGTCTTCATACAGCTCAATGTTGAGCATGTAGAGGAAAAGGCTGATGGTGTCTCTGCTGTTCAACCTGTATCCACATTCACGGTTCATGACAACATCTTTGCACAACAGTGGAGTTGATAATGCACCAATTTAGCATAAGCTGTGCTTGGCGACCTCTTTGATGATCAGTTTTGAACTTGGGGTCACTGGCGTCTTGTATTACTCTCTAACCTGCTGACTTCTTGATGGAAACTCTTAGGATGTTGTTGACCTTGTCGAGTGTTTGGCCTTTGAAGATCCTTGTATGTGACAAAGACTTCATGGGCTTTCAGCAATCAGTCAGACTGTACATGACTGATCTGTCTGGTTTTACAGTCCCTTGTGACCGGTCCTTTTGCTCTTTCTTACAAATTCCATTCTGACCTCTGCTCATCTCACATCACTATACCAATTAACTATACGCATTAGCTTAGAGGCTAATGCCTCTAAGCTAATTATGCTTCTAATCAAATTGATTTGGTGTTATTTCTTATCTTAAAGAACCATACCTGTGATTTTTTTTCATGTTTGACCCAATATATACAACTGACAACCATTTTCCTTAACATACTACTGGATTGGTAAATATTCAGTTGTTTTGCCTACATTCCAGGACAATATAAAAATCAATTTGTAGAGACTTGAAACATGCTTGAGATAAGTAATCCATCATAGAGAACATGATGTCTATTAATATTTTGGCAAAGTAACTCTATTTAATTGATTCAACATGGAGCTGAAGAAAATGTATGTCTTCACCAAGAAATATAGTCAGAGGAGAAGATACTTTTATGTCTATTTGAGGTTGCTAGCAGTTTCTTTTGCACTTCATATGGTTTCAGTTCTGGACATCACATCCCAGAGTATTTCTTCCAAAGTTTTATTCTAAGAACTACATTCATAAATAGCTATTGTGTGTTAGGAAATCAAAAAGGGTTGATTCAGAAGTTATAAACCTAATATTGAAAGAGCTGTCACAGATTATTTTTCAGCACAATCTCTTTGCAACCCAACACATTTCTGTCAAGGATGCTTGAGGGATTTTATCCCAGTTTTATATACATCCTTTTCTTTGCTGTCTGCAGCTGATATGTTATCATTATCTGAAGCAGAATAGGTTCCAGCTAAAACCTCAGGGGACTAAAATCAGGTGAGTGGAGTGGGAGCTGAACTAGTTCAAAGCCACAGTCACAGCTAGCAGCCAGCAAATACATAACCACTGAACATTGTCCTAATTTGTACATCTTGTACAACTCACACACCCTTGGTAATCTCTGAAAGGTGCAAGTTATAACCATTTAGATCAAATGAATGTAGTTAATGTGAAAATGCCTCAGAAACTATGTTACTTCCACAAAATTCCTTGCTTCTTTGATGTGTCAGGCTTCGAACCTATCAATCAGCCTTCATATTTTTAAAAAGATCCCTCAGACTTGATTGTCGGAGTTGTGACAAAGACACAGCATGTACTGAGAAACTGTATTTTACAGTTGAACGACAAAACATTCTTCACAGACTCTGCTCCACCATCTGCTCGGCTGCAATGTTGCTACTCAGCCAACTCACGTGCTACAGTGGATTGTAAACACAGGAGACTGCTGGACAAATAATGTAATGATAACGCTGTTTAGAAAGCATTTTCACTTGTTTTTTCTTGTATCATATTCTGTAGGTTTTTTTTTTTGGTATATTACTTACTGCAAAAATGGACATTTTGGAGCCACAGGGCGATNTAGGTTTTTTTTTTTGGTATATTACTTACTGCAAAAATGGACATTTTGGAGCCACAGGGCGATCATCCAGGAGTGCCCAAAATGCTAAAACTCTGAAATTAATCTGTCACTCAAATACATCTGCCCCTTGATTTCCAGGTTTCAGCTAAAGCCCACAGTAATATTACCTCCAGGTTTTCAGTCAACTCTCATCATGCATTGCTAGACTCAAGAAAATATTCAATACATTTCAAATAGTACAGTATGCTACTTATATCTGTGTTGCTGCACATGAATCACATGAAGAAGCTATAAGGAATGTTTCTTATTGTGGTGTTTCTAACCTGGAGGGAGCCACTACACAGACCACATTTTATATTACAGGTTCACTGTATGTCAGAAATTATTTATGTCAGATTGAAAATGATGATGCTGTTACAATTTTTGAGTCACATTTTACTCATCCTATCAGCTCCTGTAGTGGCCTATCCCTGACTGATGACAGTGATTTAGCAGCTCAGAGAGTGCCTGTCCTAAGTGGGGGGCAAAATTTCAGTCTCAGCTCGATGTTCTATAGGTGAAAAAGATCGTTTTCCTCAGAGCAAGAGAGAGAAAGAGAGAGAGAGAGAGAGAGAGAGAGAGAGAGAGAGAGAGAATTTACACCTATATCTTCAATATGTATGATGTGTATGAAAGGAACCTTCTCATCTGTACACATGGAGTGCACTCTAATTGCCTGTTCCTATATTATTTATTAAACCTGATTTTCATACAGTTCCTAATGAGCTACAAATGACTTCTCTTTTAGATATGCCTGCTCATGCACAAGATGAAATAGAAAAAAATATATATCATTTGGTAAGAAAATTGCATATTCAAACTATCATTTATTGTTTTTAAATCCAGTATCATGAAATAGAGTGGGATAGAGTGGTATGAATATGTGAATAGAGGCTTCTGTCATTTTAATGGGCTGGCGATGCAATTTTCTGACTTCAGTCCCACCCCTATAGTTAAGGTGCATGTGTGTTTGTGTGAATGTCGATGTGCTCAAGTGCGATGAGGAGAGGGAGAGGGAGGGGGNGGGGGGGGGTAACAGCAAGAGAGCTTACCTTCACGTGTGTAAGTTTAGTGAAATGAAGGACATTGCATGCTGAAAAATACTTTTCATCAGAATGCTGTGATTGTGCCTCTTTTTCAGTATCTCTCACATTCTAGTTATCTACTTTAAGCAAAAACAACATCTCTCTGCGTGAGTTTTTAAACACACCAAGGCCAGCTCCCTATTTTCTTACTTGAAATGAACTTAGTTGGGTCTTAATGCTGTTCTTTCTCCTGCACTCAGTAATGGAAAAGATGAATTTTCATCTTTCTGTGAAATACTTAAATTATCTGCACTTCTTTCAGAGTACAGAGGATCAGAGGATAAGGACTGAAAGAGAATATGAGGATGTTTGAGAGTCTTGTGCTCAAATCATCCACTGACAGACAATGAAAAACAATTTTGATTATAAGGGTCATATTCATTTACTATCCATTCAACATACATATTATTTTGTCTCTCACAAACAATATGGTCCTGACCTCTGAACTACAGTGTTAGCACTATCACTATACAACTCCACTTCCCAGTCCAACATTTGTCTAATGAATTCAGCAGCACATACCACATCTTCATTATCACCATCGTCATCATTGCAGCCCTAAGAAACCCCTGACATAATGAGCAGTGGCAGATCACTGACCTGCCATCAGTTTATCCCTTAACTGAGACATTCAAACAATTATGACAAGTGAGACATCAGAAATAAATGTCCCTGTACTCATCACATTAAAAATTCTAATACTCAGGTGAGTTTTGGGGGCTGCAGTCAGTCGCCTTAGCGAGCTGAAATGATTTTTAAGATTTTATTCATGGCAAAGGCTTTTTTTTTTTTTTTTTTTTTTTTTTTGCACACTCAGGCTTTTTACACCCCGTTTTATCCTTGTCTCTTTATACGATTTAATTATCTCCCCTGACTCTCATGTCGTAACACCCTTAAACCAATGTAACACTCATATTTCCCTGTGGGAGTTCATACTGTGTCTGAGGTACTTAACAGCTTATAAAAACCTTATCATCCCACGCTGTGTCATTCTTCATTCCTCAAAAATTGTCCAACAGGGACTTAGAATACTCACTAGTGACATAATCATACTCTTTGCATGCTGTCACCAGATCTCTGATGAACTCTTCGATCCAAACTGTTTTAATCCACCTTTATTGGCAAACACAAATTTATCTTTATGTAATCTCATCTGCCGTGCGCTCAGATCCGTGCGTAATGGTAACAGACGCGGACCCTTGGAGAAATCAGTTAAAAATAAATGTTCGTAAAACTTACCATGGTTTTCTCACGTGCTGAGGACGATTTTCTTCTCTGTTGCTTTTCAAGCACGTAAAGCAGGGATCCAGACAGTGTCCTTCAGTTACGCACGACCAGTATTTACAGATTGGTTGCGTTCAAGGAGTTCCAGCTGCTGCAGATGTTGCTGCTGCTGTATATATTATGTTATATTGCCGAAAGAGCTGAGATTGTCTCACGCACACACATACACACACACACACACTGCTAGAAGGCTGTGTGCGTCTCATAAACCGGTAAAGCAGGGAATGTTTAAAACCGGTCTTTTCTTTTTTTTTCAGTAAAATAGTAAAAATATTGCATCCCGGTCAATTAACGATGCGTAAAGTCGCTTTTTCTAGAGTTCAAATCGTCAGATTGTGTAAAAGTAGAAAAAGTGAGATACCACTGGAGCTCCACCTCATGCATGGAAGCGCAGCACGTTGTGAGTTGCCCTCAGCAACAATTAAACCCCCCGGGGAGAGAGACTGAGGGCTTCCGGCAGCTGATGCGATCCCTTACCCACTCTGCTCCAGACAAAGAAGAAAGACGTCAACAAATTGCATTAAAATGTGTTTCTCCGTAGGAGGTCTTGAGAAGACTGAGTTCTTCAAAGCTCATTCTGTGCGTCCACTATCCGCTGTGCGCGCATGTGCCCATTATAACCACACACGTGTGTTTGAGTGTTTGAGTTGTGTTTAAAATTCATCCCCTTGTTATATCTCGATGAGGTTCTCAAGATCGGGTCCGAGGATCCCGAGAGAACCCTGTGAGAGTTGCACAAATAGCAGGAGAGTTTAGCTTCTTAAGCAGTTAATTAACTTGTAGATAGCAATGGGATGTTCGCATCAAGATATATGGAGATCCACAAGTGGTAACATTAAAGTGAAATCATTAAATCAACACTTTTAGTTAGCACAAATACACATTATGAAACAGCTTACAGACAAAAGTATGATGAATAACTCAAAGTGTGGTCAGTTAATTTTAATAATGTTTTAATACATAATTCATTTTACCTCACTGAAAATTAAAACAATCAACATCAGGCAAAAAGATATGATAAAATTAGTAAACATAAATTCATAATAGTATTAAGTAATAATTCACACTCTCCTTGGGCCAGCAAGTGGACAGATTAGGCTGGATTCTGAATGGTAATGAACCTTTATAAGGCTATGGGGACCAGAGAAATTTGGACAGGATAAACCCAAGTTGGATGCTAAGTCTGCTGATGATGTGATTATTGCAGGCCAAACTAATTCTGAATATTTATGTAGCAAGTAAATCAGATATACAGTATATTGTGTAGGAAGTACAGAATTTCAAAATTTTGGAAAATTTACTTTAAAGAGCATTTAGGCCAGTCAGCTTAATGTTGATAATTATGTGTCATCAAATATATTGCCTTTGCCTTAATACACATCAATATGTGCTCTGAGCTACATTTACTTTGTATTTTTCCTTGTTTTGCAATGAAAATAGATAAATCAAATACACAAATGTTCATTGTTACCCATGGAAAATTACAACAAATTAGTCTTACTTCAAGATTCTGTGTGTGGCTATAAACTGAATAAAGTGTAAATTCAGAAATATTAACTCTGCAGGTTTCTACAGCCTGACTTTTGGAACACCTAAATAAAAAAAATGTCAAATTTAAGTGGATCAATTGGAAAAACTGTAGATATTTGTAGGAGTTCTCGAGTTGTTCACCCACCTCCACTTCCTTAAAACTGAAGTTATTTAGTTACGTGAGTCAGCAAAAACTGAGTATATGTTGACGACTATTAGCCGGTTTGGTAGTGACCTCTTCCTTTTTCTGATAATACTGAAGCTATAACTGCAGAGAGAAATGTCATGGATGATCTTTAAATTGTATACGTTGCTCAACTTTTGCTGAGATTTTGCAAAGGTGGCAATAATGCATCCCAAAGAATGATTAGCTGCTATGGGTGAATGATAATGTTGCTGAGGAAGCTTTTATTTGGACAGACTGAGATGTTGGAGGGACTCAAAATATATGTGCAAACAGTGCAAAGCCATACAGCCCACAGAAAGTGAGACTATGTACTGCAACATATCAGACAATGGGCAGTTTGTGTTGGTACAGAGAATGAGGGACTGATGGATGTAACTCATCATTAAAGTTTCTATGCATACTGTAGAATGGACAAAATTTCCGATAATAAGACAACCAATAGAATGCCTTTTTATCAGAAATACACCAGTTAGCCAAACTTTTCTAATTTGATTGATAAGTTATGAGCCTGGAAGTGCTATGAATCTGTTTCTGTACAGCAACAGCATTCATTTGAGCCAAATATAACCTACAAATTTCAAGATACCAAGGGTCTGTGAGCTGTATAAGACCCACAAACTAGGCCAACATGCTGTTATTGAACTTGCGGGTTGCTACCTATTGAGGCTTTGAGCTAGTTCATTATCCTCCCTGCTCATCTGATTTGCCCCCTCAGACTTTCAACTCAACCCAAACAGGATAAAGCATGAAAAAGTCTTTAGCTGGAACCTGCTTTGTCTCTGATGACAATGTGGAGTTTTTGGACAGCCAAAAAAATGGATCTCTGGGATAAATTCAAGTCAAATTAGAATGACATTATGTTGAAAAAAAAATAACTTCAACACCTCTGAGTCAGATTGTTATATGCTAGGCTGAAAACTTATCAAGAAACCTGAACTTATCAATGATATAGACTATAAACACTACAGTTAGACCTATTATTATTATCTGGTGTGTACATTTATTGATTTAGCCACCTCAATAAAGCCATTGACCTTACAGTGTGTCCAGTACTCATGCATTCTGTTTTCTTTACCTCAAATCATTTTAATAAAGGAACAGTTTAGGCTGTTATGGACTGCAGGCGTGTTTCTGTGTCTTAGAAATCCCAGTGTAACTTTTAGCAATTTCCCTTGAAAAATGTCTTCATATTTCTCATAACCATCTTTTTTGGATATCAGAGAATAAAACTTAGAAGAATTCTTCTAAGTAAGAGTAAAGACTCTTGAAATTATTTTTACATGATCCGTACTATTGCACAGAAAGAAGGATCTTGTTAGTTAATTAAATACTTTGATTGAACTGGTGTTTTTCCCCATCTCCTGTATATTTTATCATTAATTGAATCAATACCAGCTCCTTGAAAGCTAATAACAAGCACTTCAAGTGTAGAAAATGTTAATAGGGAACTGGAGCACATCATTTTATGCAAAATGCACACACACACACACACACACACACACACACACGCATAAAGGGCTGGTAGTCTTTTTTTTAAGTGGAAAGAAAAACTCCTGGGCTTTACTAAATGGACACTTTTACTCTTGCTCCAATCATCCATCTTCTCTGTGGGCAAAAGGCCAAAACTCATGGGAATGAGCTTCATGCTTCCTGCCCTTAGAAACGTATCTCTCTGAGGTCTGTTTAGCAGTAAGGTCAAAGGCGTTATATGTTGTGTGGATGTTCTCATATATCAGGTGATTAATTCATAATTAATGGTTAATTCTCATTCCTGTCTCTTGGAGAAACTTCAATGTGTTGTCCTGATGGGATGAGTGGAGTTGCAGGAGTTTTCTCAGTGGACACATCAACCTGTGGGCTGGCTGTGAGTCTAGCAACAATACAAAAAGATTTAAAAAATCCCATGCTGTTTGATTCTGCTTTCAACCAGTTCCCTACAGGTGTATGTATGCATGTGTGTGTGTGTGTGTCAGAGAGAGAGAGAGAGAGAGAGAGAGAGAGAGAGGACTATATATTCATCACATTTCAGCTTCAGTTTTTCTTACCCCCAAACTTTACTTCAGTACTTTCTGCCTTCGTACTCTGAGATGACACAAAGGACTGATGACTTTTCTGGCCTAACAATTGACCTCATGGTGTCTTTAGGTGCCTGATATAGATAAAATACACTTAAACAAAACAAACTACCTTTTTATTCATAATGTTGAGATTTGTGTGCCAAATGTAAACTGTATTACACATATAGGGCTTTACTTGGACTTCTACTCTCCTTCTCTGTAACACCACTAGACACACTGAGTGAAAACTAGTGATTTTAAGTACTGTCTCTTTAAGGCCCGCTCCCGAAAAGCCTGCTCTGTTCTGATTGGCCAGCTGCAACATGGAGGATACTGGCTAGACACTTCGTAGGTGTGTTTACACAGTCACATCACGTATTGAATCCAGTTATTTGTCAGTAAAAATTGCTAAAAACTGAAAACATGCTAACCCTCAACATGTTATTCTGAAGATGTGTTAGATAAGCTTTATATGCTACAACTGTTTCACAACATCTGTTTGATTTGCTATGGATAATCAAAGGTATTCAACACACACACACACACACACACACCTAGCCCTCTCTCATTCTAGATCAATCAATACATCAATAGATCGTCCTGTAGTTGGTTCAGAACAGGTTCATATCATGCATAAACTAACTGCTCCAGAATTTGTTTGAAAGCAGATGAAGAACATCTCCCTTAAAAAAAAGTCTCGGTGTGGCTGTTTTGGTCTTCATCTGAGTGGGATTGCTATGTTCAGACAGGACCAAACAACCATACCAACCCTAGTCCGACTGATCCAGACTAAACCATGTAGGTGTGAAAAGATCTTAAATCTTCTAAAAAAAAGGCTGCCTCTCTAGTAATACCTGCGTCAGTCAGTCATGTTTGGCTGGTTTACGCCAAATTTTAAGCATTTTCCATTTTGTGAGCTTTAAGTTGCAGACCACCTGCAACTAACACTGTTACATCTAACACAGAAACTTGGAGAAGAAACCTCACTGTTGATGTTAAAGCCGACAGTCAGATGTCACTGCTCTGATCCAAATCCTCACATCTTAATTTTTATGATTTCTGAGCTGTTCTGGTTCAGTAGCACCACATGGAATCAGCAAAACTCCAATAAATCCTGCTGTATCTTTAGTTCCAGAAGTGATATTTGACTTACAGGCAGATGAAGCAGAGTGAACATGTTTAATATAGTCTCATTCAGTTTACCAAACAGGGACTAGATATCTTTATTGCCTCTCTATTTTAAACACTCCAAAAGAGTAAACAATGACATCCTCTCCATTTGTTCAAACTGCAAAACAATAGTATTACAGTGCTCATTCGATATGTTAAGAAATGATCATACCCACATGGTAAATACACATCCCTCTAGGCAAGCAACTAAATGGATAGAGGGGTGAACATTTTTTATAATAATAAACATGTATTTTAAAAAACAAGTGGCTGTTATTGAAAACTGAAACTTATGTAAATCAGCCAACTATGCAAAGTTTGGAAAAATGACTCAACTGGTGAAGTGTGAAACAGTTTGACTTGTGCTTTATGTATTTATTCAACGCTTGAAAAAATGAAGACGGAGTGAAATGCGTCGCTGCCAGTGCTTGGCCCTGTTCTGAAAAGACTTTATTTATTGTCATCCAACAAGCTGATTAGCATTTTTTCAATAGCAGAGAATGGAGAGTTTCCAGTGATCATCACTGCCATTTAGTGTTTCACAATAATCAACCAGACTTAATATAATATACTGATATAAATGATTTATTAGTAAAATTATTATGATTTACAGCTTTAAAGAACCATACCAGTAGTTTTGCATGTTTAACCCAACAAATAACTGTATACATGTTACATTCCTGCCAACCATTTTCCAAAAAATACTGCTGGAGCAGTCAATCTTCATACTGTTTTTCCTACCTTCCAGACTGCATTTAGTTTCAGTTCATTCCAGTACATTATAAAAAAAAATCAACTTGTAGAGGCTTGAAACTCATCAAGCGAACAACATGATGTTATTATTTTTTATTAGTAAATGTATGTCTCCACCAGGGAATATAGTCCCAGGAGAGGACAGCTTTTACCAGAGAAATGAAAACAACCATGCCTTCTACATGTAAAAAATTTAGCAGGTGAAACATTGAATTTTAAGGTGAGTGTATCACCCGAACATTTGATTTTGAAAGATTAGGATTTGGAAAAATAACATGAAAACTACAACATGGTTATATATTTTGGAAAAATGGTTGGTGATAACGTAACATGTATGTGTGTAGTATTTATTAGGTTCAAACATGTAAAACCACTGGTATGGTCCTTTAAATACCATCACAATTACTAAGGACAGTAAGTTGTATTTTGAATTTTTTGACTATTCATGTATACATTGGGCACTCCCTTTATAGCAAAATAATTTCAGCATTTATTACTTAAACCTTCCAAAAATGCTTTGCCAGACATTATTATGACCTGACTCCACTACAGCCTCTATCAGCAATGTGCCATGAGGGTTTGTTTCCACTCAGAGTGCTGAATGGTGCTTCACTTTGCTTCGCTTTGTTCATGCTGAGCTGCATCAAACCTGCAAAATGTTTGAAATTTTCAGTGGGTAACACCTTCACCTTCAAACGGTGGTTGTCTTAGTTAGATTTCCATAAAATTTTCTATGAGTATTTATGATCCTCAGAGAATAAATCAATGCCCATGACTTTGTTGACCCCCTGACCTTTCTTCCAGTGCTACCATCAGGGTGGAATTTTCACTCGTACACAAGAAATATCAAAGTGGAATTTATTGAGCATATTCACACTTCCCAGAGGAAGATCCCTCTTTATTTCTTCTAGCAGCACCTTCAGGATAAATTTCCACTTACGTAACCCACACCTACACAACTTTCCCTTCCATCGCTGGTCAATAAAACATGCGTGAATAATTGATTATGGGTTTGATTTTTAGAAACAATGATCCCAAGTCTAGAATTTTAATCATATATAAGTAAATATGAGTTTTAATCATTTTATGCAAAATAATTCAACTGATTTGACTACTTCCTGTAAATGCTCTCATTTTTACAGTAGGTCATTTAACACAACACAGTAGTCAGCAAGGGAAAGTTAGAAAAAAAACCTTTGCAGCTATCAGATTTTCCAAGTTACGCCAGTGGTAAAATGCAAGTTTTTCAGAGAAAAGAAGAAGAAGCTTTATTTTCATGCAAACATAAACGAAAACTAGCTGTGTTTATTTCCCACTTGTGCATCTCACTGCAATGCTGAATCTGGAAGGCAAAAAACAGTGGTAAAGAGAAGACAATGGAAGCTTTTGGACCAACGAAGAAGGAAAAGATATGGTTGCATGGCCGTCATAACAAAGTTAAATAACATGACTGTTACAGAAACACAGATATGACCACGTGTTAACTCATTTGAGACAGAATGACCTCTTTAGATGAATTTGTCCTGTAAAACTGAGCATGACCTGCAGTCTAAAAATATATTTTACCATTGATAATCGCCTCTTTTAATTGTACTTTTTTCCTAAATAACTCAATGCTTAGTTTAGATTTTATCCCAGAGACTTTATTCTGTGACAACCATTTTCCCCCAAACATACCAATGAGAGAAAATGACTCTGGACTCAGTCTGAATATTTCATAGTTTGTATTGGGTGGTGGCAGCATCATCAGTATCAAGTTGCTTCAGCAGATATCTCAAAATCTTTGCAAATAAATCAAAACCTCTTTGGATGGTAAGTGGGAAAATAGATTTTGTAGGATGTGGGTGAATCAACCCTTTGAGTGATGACAGTTCAGTGAAGTGTAATAGCTGTTGCTCCATCGAGTCTTTTCATACTCTGGAGTTTCTGCTGTGATATTGATGATAAAGAAAGCCCTTGATACAAGCACAGACATGAAATATTGATACACAGCATGCAGACATAAGCTAAACAGACTCCAAACCATTTCAGAGCTGGCTTATTACTAAAATGACAAAGTCAACACTGGCATATAGGATAAGAGATTCTGAATATCGTAAAGCTCAATAGACTAATTTAGTTGTTATTTGCATTTTCATTCCATACTTATGGCATTTCATTACATCAGGATGGCAGAGAATTTCTAATTAACTCCACAGCTGAATAAAGGTCTTATTTCTAAGACACCCATGATGTCAACATTATAACTTATTAAATGACATGTTTTTTTAAAGCAGTATTTCATCTAGTCTCAGCACAACTCAATCTGTTTTAGCATTTTCTATCAAGAGCCATTTTTTAGTAATACTGCAGCGAACTCTCTTAATCTGTCTTGCTACAAGATAATATAGGAAAAACTTTGAATAGGAGAAAGTATATTAAGAAAAAGAGGAATTATTCACCTGACTGGCATTTTTTTTTTTCTTTTATTTTTTGGAAAAATAAGTCTTAAAAGCTAAATTTGAGAGTAAATTATTTGTTAAGATGTATATCTTTGCAGTGTAATAAATACAAATGATACAACTGCAATGCAACACAGCGTGGAAAATGAGGAATCCCATTTGTTACGTTATGTTTTTAAATTGAAATGTATGAATGTTGATGTGTTTGATTTAAACAGATCATATGCAACATTATCTTATAAACTGGGTCATTATTTTAGCTCCATGTGATCTAATATAGAGTTATTGTTTCTATTAATATGCATTATGATTAACTGTCCAGTGTATTTTGTACTAGTGAGAGGCTATATGGGCTTTTCTGGGAATCAGTTTTGTGTAGATGGTGAAAAGCATTTTCCAAATAAAGAAAAATTATAAAGGTCCTGCGACAGTGAATTATTTTTCCCTTGTTCACATTTTAAAGAATCAAATCTTATCATGTTGGCTTAACTGTGCTTTAAACACAAACACAAAAATACACACAGGCACACTGCATGCATATAAGTATAAAATCACGTTATCAGTTTAAACAGGCACAGTTATTGTATCAGTCAGTAAGTTTTCCTACCCACTTTGTGCAATTTTTGTCAGTACTGTGATTGATGCAAAAATGCAAAGTATTTACACTACAGGCCAGAAGTTTGAGGCCATCCCCAGATTTAAAAAAAAATCATTAATACACTGTTTGTTTTACAATTTATTGCACAGGAAATGATAAAAAATACTTTAAAATAAATGTAACTACTTAGTTTTCGAGAAGAATTTGTCAACAAGAGCACATTATGTAGCCACTATGGCTGAAGAAATTATTTTTAATGAAGGCATGCCCAGTCCGTATTAGTGCATTGGTACTCCAATTGTGTTCCATCTCCCTTGCCCAAACTTCCTTGCTTATGTGTTTCAACATTCTATTCAATAGCCTGCTGTCTGCCTTCTCCCACATCATTTTGTGATTAACTTGCAGCCCAGTCTGTTCATGCTAAATCTGGGGGTGGCCTCAAACCTCTGGCCTGTATTATAGGTGGAATTAATAGGATTCCAAATAACGGAATCCTATTAATCCAATGGATAGTTTACATGGTTGAGTAAATCGAATTGCATAATCCTGGTCTGTTGTTCTTGTGGACATGCAGTAGTAACTTGTGGCCACGCTTTAATTATCTCATTCACATGCATTAGTGAGTCGTTGCCATGAGTTGTTTTTCTTTTTTCACAAATGTCACCACCGGGGCTCCATACAAATTTACTTCTGAACACATGTAAGTAGTAGAACTTTGAGCATTTTGCTTACAACTGACTGGCACTGACTTGTCAGGTATTGTATATCTACACAATAATATTAAACTGTATGTAAATGGAGTGCAGCTGTAAACACATCCAAAGTGCTTTACAAAAATGATGTGATGCATATACAGTGCAGGACTTTGTATCTAAAAGTTTGGTGTAAATGTATTCATGTCAATAACACAACATCCTCCACCTATCTTTACCATCTACACAATTCTACAATCGAGTTTCCTGCATGTAAGATTCAAGCAGCTAACATGACACACGACAGGAAGTCAGGCAGAAGGAAGCTGGCAGGTACACCGCAGTATTTTCGGATTTGTATGTGACAACAGTTGATGCATTGTTATATGTGCAAACACAGTATGGTTCCAGCTGAGTTCTTCTTTGTGGCTCATGGATGAGTAGTTGCTGCACTGGTGACTTTGGCGCTTCTCCCGGCTGATTCCTGATGTGTGCGTATGTGTGTTGGTGTGTGACAGCTGAAGCTTTTGTCAGCAGCAGTTCATTATGTCGGTGAACAGCAATGAGCTGAGCTTGGTGTATTGGACGTTGAGAAAAACAATGTGCTTCCAGTAAACACTGCTGTAGGTGGTTTGTGCCTCTTCAGACATACAAATGAGTTTGAGTTAGAGGCTATTTAGACTTTATTTCCATCATTTCCAGTCAGGGCTGTTGGTTAGTTCAGTTAAATGGATTTCTAAGAATCTGTGGGTTGTGCTGTTGAGCGATATACTGCATTAGCCACGTACAGCCTGTGTGTATTCAAAGAAATAAATATTTACATTACTGCTGTTTCATATTTTACTTTTTAAAATTAATTTCTCATCCTTTTCAGGCAGCCATTTATTTCAGACAGTATGTTTACATGGACACAAAACTCAGATTTTTCTGTCTGTACTGCAACTAAGATAAAAATATGAAGTAAATCGTAGATACGGACAGAATTAATAGAATTCCGTTGTTCCCTGAATAGATGTGACTTGTTCAATCATGTTACAGGTGAGGAAATGCATTTTCAAAATGCTTATGTTATTGTAAATAGATGAAGTGTTTCCATGCTTGGGTAAATCAACATAAATCGATTATTATGGGTCTTTTACTCAGAGTACACAAACATCCTTTTACGCTCATTTTAATTTGATTATGTTGTTTACATGACATTTGAAAAAAAATGGACTTTAATGAGATAGAATCAAAGTTTTAATGTACATATGTAAATGTGCTGAATATGATACAAATACTGACTTGCAGAGACGGGAAACTTGCCTGAGATTGTTGTCGTGAACATCAGTCTACTTGTCAAAGTTATTTTATCATTGTGTGGTGATGCAGTGCAGACCTTTCAAATCAATCTGTGCTTTCAACTGTGTACACCATAAAGTATTTCAGGGTGGTTCAACTTAAAAACATAAGTTCCCTTGCTGCCTTGAAAATGTGAGTTCACTCAACATAAAAATCTCTTTGTTTCAATTGAAAAACTTAAGTTGAATAAGTTAAACTAATACCTTTGCATTGTGTCAGTGTGTTATTTCAAGTTGTCAAAGTTGATTCAACTAGTGAACAACAGTTGATTTGACTTGATTATCTTAGTTAAAACAATGAATTATTTCTCATTATCCATGAGAGAAAACCTACTGCATTAGGTCAAGTGAATGTAAATTC
The DNA here is from genome assembly GCA_014773175.1 of Lucifuga dentata. Classification (NCBI taxonomy): domain Eukaryota; kingdom Metazoa; phylum Chordata; class Actinopteri; order Ophidiiformes; family Bythitidae; genus Lucifuga; species Lucifuga dentata. The sequence continues at coordinate 45,735 of VXCM01001402.1, forward strand.
CTGCACTGTAAACCCAAATTAGTTCAGTCTACTCCAAACATTTGTGGAAACCAATTACCTCAAAAAAGTTGAATTTCCAAACTTAATAATTAAACTTTATTAGCCTTTATTTATGCAGGGGTAGCTCACTGAGCATCAAATGCGCTTCTGCAGGAATGCCCTGCTCACACACCTATCAATGTGTAAAGAAAAACTTCCCAGTGAACAAAGTGGAAACTCTGTGCTGTGTGAAAAGTCTCTCAGTTAAAGCTTATTAAAGCTTCAACAACAAGAGAGTGATATAATCAGAACCTAACAGCAGAGTGCAGCAGGGAGGTCACTAAAAGAAAACACGCTCTCTCTGATGGTTACACACCAGAAAGTAGAAAGCATTCAAATGTAACTCAAACTGCTACAGCAACAAATAAACTTACACAAAGCTATAATATTCACAAAAAGATTATAACAGATATTTGCAACAGAAATATTTCTAACAGAACTAGAACTCAAAGCATGTAACAATGCTGCAAGGCATGCTGGGAGAATCAGAGCAGAGTCATGTGTGTCATTTAACTCAAAACAACTGAGTCATTAGTACTCTAAACCACCTAAACTCCTGCAATAGTTGAGTTGTATTAACTTTTACAAGGTTTTTAAGGAATACTCAAAAACCTTCCTTCCTTACTCAGTTTTTCTGAGTGGAGTGTACTATTGGGATTTACAGTGTACCAAAATACATGTTTTCATCGCTTATTGATTATCTTAAGTTGCTCTGTACTACATTTCATGGTGCAATGATATGGCAAAGCTGAGTTTCCCAGCTAAAAATTCATGGCGCCTTAATTTTTTATTTTTTTTTTTTAAACCTGATAACTTAAAAAAGTAAGTTGAATGAACACTAACAACAGTCTTCAACTTTCTAATAGTCAAGACAACAAATGATTTTAAGTTCAGTTTCTCTAAAACTTAGAGACTTGTGTGCAATATCTAAAACTTATCATGATTTTTTGAGCTAAAGAGAAGAAATAAGTTCACATAACTAAAGAGGGCTGTTGTGTTTTACAGTGTACNTTTTTTGAGCTAAAGAGAAGAAATAAGTTCACATAACTAAAGAGGGCTGTTGTGTTTTACAGTGTACATACTCATCAATAATTTAACTCGGACAAAAATCAAAGCAGACATGATGCTGACGGTGATGGATTACAGTACATACAGTACCAAAAGTTTCTTTCTCTGCGAGCTGATTTTCACTTTACTGAAATCCATGGAAGCTAATGGCAGCCTGGACAAGAAAAGTTTGGTTCCTTTTATAAATATTTATTCTGCATATATTTTGGTCTTTTTTTTTTTTTTTTTTTTTTTACAGTATACCACTATGATGCAACTATACTACCAAGATTAATCTTCATTCTTATTTGGACTGATTTATCTTTATCTTTATGTATTTATTTGACTGACTTTTGGTATTTTTGGAATTTTGCTATTCTCCCCTTAAAATAATAGCAGCATACATATCAAACTCGCTGGTCAATTTATTGTACACAGAAGTACTTGTTTATTGATTTCTGTCATTTTCTATGAAAATGAGTAGTTTGGCAACTAAAGGCCACTCACAGGGTAGCAGAATCAGTTTGCAGTTGTTTTACACTGATTAAATCTATACATTCTTATTGTCAATTTCCACTATTTTTAGACCTATAACCTCTAAACTCTCTCTTCTCTACTTAGCAGGCTATTCAATCCAATACTTTGATACTCATTTCCAGCTTGCTTCATTACTACCTCACTTGTTTTACTGACAGGAAGTTGAAGACAGAAGACGAGATTTCCCGTAATGACTGGCCACATGTTGGGAGAGCCTGTGCCGTACATGACGGTTAATAATGTTCATGTTTGTTTTTTTTTTTTTTTTTNTTTTTTTTTTTTTTTTGTTTTTTTATATAATCATTCTCTGTTCAGAATTCAGTGTACTCAATGTGTTTCACCATTTCCTGAAGTTGGAAAAGCCTGTAAATCTCCTCTGGGATGTTTTACTTGCTGCCAAAACAGCTGATTAACTGGAGGGGAAAGTACTTCTTTGCCTTCACACACAAAATGAGATAAGCTATATCAAGGCACAACTCTCCAATGAGTAAAGGGAATAACATGTGCTGAATGTAATATAGCATGAAAAACATGGATACGGTGTGTGGTCGAGATACAGGTGAGATGTTACTGTTGATGTCAGCAAAATAAGACTGATGAAATTACAAAGCTTTCGCTTCTTGTTTCACTAATAAACACGCATCACTACCTCTAAAATGTGAAGCGAGTGTGATCTCAAATTGGTAAAATTAATGGCATTTCTTCATTTTCAGCTCAACTCTGCCCTGTGAGGTTACATTACATTAATAAGGTTGCTGCATTTATGGAACCACAACACATTACATGCTGCCCTTATGGTAATTGCTCAGCAATTACTATAATATTCATTGCAGACTGTGCAGAAAAGTGTGTGTATGTGTGTGTGTGTTCTGGTGTTGCAGGGATTAGAGTGCAGGGATAATTGGATAAATACTTGATGCAGAAATCATACAGTGCATACATATGCACACAAGCAGTCTCTCTCTCTCTCTCTCTCTCTCTCTCTCTCTCTCTCTCTCTCTCTGTCTGTCTGTCTGTCTGTCTGTCTCAGCAAGTACGTATGTGTTAAAGATAGCTTTAATATGACTGGAAGTTCAAGGCAAAATGCTAGACAAGTGAATTATGCACATTTAAAGATGTCAGCTGGAGTTTGTGATAAATGACTCGAACCTGAGACAGACTGTTACAGCTGAGAGTTGACCCTCACCCAGACAGGGGTTCAGTCTCCTCTTCAATACAGACTTTAATGGCGGTAAGCTGCTGCCCACTTTTGGTTCAGGGTTGGGTTAATAAATAAATTAGCTTGATTTTGCTGCAGTTTTTATTCATGACTTTACAGTTATCCATGAACTGTAAAGATGCTTTTGGGAAGATGTGCATAAAAATGGCTAATTAATTGTGATAAATAATAGAAAAAGAAGCAAACTTTTCCCACTTTCATAAACATTCTAATCAATGCAGATTCATGAGTTGGTGTTTCTTCACCTGAGCCTTTAATACAGCCTTTTTATGATATTATTTTTATTAACAGCATCTATCAAGCATAATTTTTTCAACCCATGAAAAACACCCTTGTTTTCAGCTTAATGGCTTTGCATTTTTACACACACACACACACACACACACACACACACACACACACACACACACACACACACACACTAAAGGGTTTTATAAAGCTTTTCATAAATGCAGGGATTGTAGAATTTTCTCAGACAAGCATGTGAATCTTCAACTGAGCTTACAACATGACTATTGAATGAATACTGGATATTCAGGGGCAGTTTTCTGTCATCATACCTTGCAATGACTTATATTTTATGTTAAATTTCACAAATTCTGACAAAGGTTAATTTATAAACACATAAAGTGATTTTATTTCCCTTCATGTAACCTCTCTGTGCTGGCTCTTATCTTTTAGCATCTAAATTATACATTCACTTGGTACAAGGTTGGGACTATTGTGTTATTTATTATATTCTGGGGCTTCAGATTTACAGCCCCAGAATATAATAAAATACTGAATGCCGTAAATCTCTCTCTGAAGTCAGGCAGAGGGAGTGGGGCAGCTTTTGAATTTTATGAGAGGGGAATTAGTGATTATGATTCCCTGGTAATGTGTTGTGTTGGCTCAGTATGCAGATAACAGTGGGGGGATAAATTAACATGTTTCCCAAACTGATCTGTCTGATTTCACATTCAGCGGGGGGGGCAATCAAGAAAGAGAGAGTGAGAGCACGCGAGAGAGAGAGTAAACGCAGAAGAAAGATAGAATGAGAAGTAAGTGATGGAATGATGGACACGAGGAAGCAGCAATTTGTTTTATTTGTCTCAAGAAGCAGTGGATGGAGTGTAAATGCATTTAAAAGAGACTTCTCTAGTGGTCTAATATTCATTCATCAATTAATATATTGATAGTATTGATAATATTTGGTGACTTTAGCATTAATAATTTATGAAAGATTTAGACAAAAAAAAAGTAATATATGTTGCGTTTTCTGTCATGAATTCAATGATGGATCTGAAGCACGTTTTAAGGATTAGGGTTAGGGTTAGGGTTTTAAGTCTCTACAAGTTGATTTTAAGTGTATTAGAATGAACTGAAACCAATGGCTGGAAGGTAGGAAAAGCAATTATAATATTTACCACTCCAGTGGCATACTGTATTTTGGGAAATGGTTGTCAATAAATGATTGTCAGTGACATAACATGTATGCAAGTTGTATATAGCAGGCTCTAACATGGTAAATCACTGATATGGTCCTTTAATCTGCCTTTCTGCGTGTAAAATAGAAAGTGAGAGAAGTGGTGCTACACTCAGCAGATGCCTGTTCTTATGGAGTTGTGTAACTGTTGCAACAGCAGCGATTATGAAAGTATTTGTTTTTAATGTATTCAAACACCTGCAGCATGATTTCACTTCTTGACTTCACTGGAGAGATGATTCAGTTTACGTGGAGGCACTTTGTCAAAACCAGCAGCATCTGTTTCACCAAACTCTGACACGCACAAGAGTGTGTGGAGAGGACATTTACATTAAAATTACAACACTGCCAAAACATTTTTACCAGCGGTGACTTACAACTAAACTAAAAGCTTGTTTCTGTTTTCGCTGGGGAACAGAGAGAAGATAAGATGGCAGATCTTCAGGACAGCCAAACCAAGTTAAAAAAAAAATATATAACATAAAAGCAGAAATGATTGACAATGCCTCTACCACCTCAGGCGACTCAGGAAGTTTAAAGTGACACCCCTCATTTTGAAGTTGTTCTACACCGCAGACATCAAGATCATCCTGACTGGAAGCATCACCACCTGGTATGGGAACTGTACTGTACAGGAGCAGAAAGTCCTGCAGTGGGTGGTGTGTTCGGCTAAACACACCATCAGGTCTTCCCTTCTGGCCCTGCAGGATATTTATGCCAGGAGGTGCATGACCAGGCCTCTCAGCATCAAAAAAGACTCCACCCACCCCGGACACAGACTGTTCAGGCTGCTGAGGTCAGGAAGCACCTCTGCAGCCACAAGACAAGGACTGAGAGTCAGGAAGAGCTTTTATCCTCAGACAATAAAACTCCTCAACAGCAACACATGATGGACCATCTACACACCTGCTTCCCTTCCTTTTCTCTTGCACATCCTTTCTACTTCTCACACAGTCTGTCTGTCTGTCTGTCTGTCTGTCTCTCTCTCTCTCTCTCTCTCTCTCTCTCTCTCTCTCTGTCTCTCTCTCTCTCTGTGTGTGTGTGTGTGTGTCTCTCGCACTAATACTAAACACACACACACACACACACACACACAAGGACAGTCATCTGTAGCTGCATTTGCGCTGTGTACATCACTATTTTGTACATATTTATTGATACTCATATACATACATTCTCCTGCTAGTTGGTTGTAAATAGATTGCATACTTATACATTTTTAATTCTTAATTTTGCTCTTGTTGCCTTCCTTATTTTATTTATTTATTTTTTTATTTTATCATATTTTTTATACTTAAGAAGCACAGTCTGGGGAACCTACCAGAAAAAGCATTTCACTGTTGTTATATGGTTACATGTGACAAATAAAACTTTGAAACTTGAAACTTTTAAACTTTCAATATTTAGCAGCCAAACCAGAGTTTGAAGCTCCTCTCAGTCATTGGAGTGCTCCTTGAAAGCATTTAAAATATATTTTTCCCATGTAAGTACTGAATCCAAAATGAATAGTGGCAGTTGAGTTATGTCTCATTGCATATTTACGACAATCTGATGAAGCTGAAATACTGTCACTGGATAAGTATCCAGGAGGTTAAAAAAAAAAAAAAAAANAAAAAAAAAAAAAAAGACCTCTTTTTATTTGAATTATCCTTTGAAGCTAGTACTACCTTTAAAGGTGTCATATTGTAGAAAACAGGACAAAAAAATACTAGGTACTGTAAATTAGGGACCCAATTAAAACAGAAAAAGGCACTACTAATTGTATAAAGACATTGTGAGGGTGATTATCACAAAGACAATCCAGAAAACATGTTTAAAGTTAGAAAATTTAAAGAGAAAAGATCCCTCAATCAAATAATGATGGAACCCTGCAGTTGACGACAGATATGCAACACTGGGTCCACTTTCTATTCTTGGCTCTATAAGCAGACAGTGTCCTGAACCAAGATATTTTACAATGAGCCAAAGAGGATCATAAATCAGATAAAAACAAATCGGTTAATGAATATCAGTGCAAAACAGTGAAATAAAATTGAGGAATAAAAAAGCAAATGATGAGATGATAACTCTGAGATGATATTTTGTCTCTGAGTTTCTTGAAATATTTTTAATTCAAACTCCCTGAATAAGCAGTGTCAGTCTGTATTTTTTGTATTCCTGCATATTCCCTCTCTAAGTGTCATTATTTTGCCTTTCTGCTACTTCATGTCACCATGTGTCACCCCAAGCAAACACACAGACAAACTAAAAAAGGATAAAACTCTACTTTATCCTGAAGTTTCATTCCTTCCTTATTGATTTTACATCTTCGTCTTCCTCCTCTTGCTTCGCTGCTCCCTCGCACACTCTTGTTTTGATTTTAAGATAAGACTTTCTCTCTATATATGCCCTTTTCTGCTTCTACATCTTTCACTCACTACCTGCGAGGTCGACTGTCACATTCCATCAATGAGTCGGCTCAGTGATGTGAGTCGGATTTGGAGTAGGCGGGTTCCTCAGTCTACCATTAGGCTGTCTTGGAGGTTAGACACAGTGTATCAGAATGACAGAAAAATTACTTCAGTTTCTCCATTTCATCTGCAAACAACTTGAGGAGGAAATAAATCTGTTATAATTTTTTATAATAAACCATGTTCAGATTGCTGGTTTGAACAGGTTGTGCAGTATTTAATTTCAGTCTTATTTATGTTTGGTTATTTATGATCTCAAATAATGGAATACACACTAATTTCTAATTGTTAAAAATAAAAATGACTTTAGGGATATTATTTCATGTGATTATGAATACGGAACATTCATTATTTAACCTGATACAAGGTTCGGCCTATCAGTACACCTACTGCCAATAAAGAAAACTCTTCTGGTTGTTTTTGGGTTTTGTTTTGGTTTTTTTTCTTCCATTTTTAACAGACTTTTAAAGGCTACAGAGCTGGACAGGGCTGCAGTTATTTTGCCCATTTGAAAATTGCATTTAAAAGTTTTCTTTAAAAGTTTGTTTAAAGTTTTCATAACCTTGCTGTTCATGTAGAAACTCAATAATCTCATGCCATTCTGTAAGGTTATGTTATGCCCGACAGTTCAAACTATTTCAGCTTTGTGTCTGAGAAATCACATCAGGTTGATATGGCAAACCAAATGGCTCTGAATACTGCAGTATCCACGGTTCTCAGTGGCATAGCCATGGAAACATATTCTGAACCAGGTGTACTGAAACAAAAGGGGGGTACATACAGTATATACGCTTAACTAAAAATACTGGTAAAATACTGTATACTTTGAGGCTTGACTATGTTGATTTGCACTGTCCATGGTGCTGAACACCATGCCAATCGTAACAATGGGTCACAGGGCCAATTTCAAGTTTAGATTTAAGACATACTGTACTTATAATTTCAAGATTTAATATTACAACCACAACAAACTATTTGAAGCCTGCAGCTCTGGGCTTTTAAAGGACCACACCAATGATTTTTCATGTTTAAGTCAAATAAATACAACCTGCACACATGCTAACCGTTTTCTAAAACATGCTTCCAAAGTGTTAAATTTTAGAATTTTTTTTCCTACCTTCCAGACTGCCATTGGTTTCACTTCACAGTAGTATAAAAATCAAATTGTAGAGACTTGAAACATGCTTGAGATTACCATCACAGCGACTTCTTTCCTATGTTTTCATGTATACAGTATGAACTTTAACTGACTTTTTATCAGTGAATTTGATTGTTTTCAACACAACATCACGTCATATCACTGTTTATACTGGTGATGCAACCAAGATAGTTTCATCTCCAGGCGAGCCTTAGAAGTACGCACAAGTCAGAAAATGATTACAACTTTGATTTCCAGAACCCAATCGGTCTGAAAAGATACCCTCCAAATTCACTCCATTCATTCTCTTATCGTCTTGCCTGTACAATAAAAAAACACAGATTACATTTTAATCACACTATTAACTGTGATAAGGAACAGATTTTGTATGATAATGCTGACTTATATTTAACCTTCAGCCACTCTGTCCCTTCACATTTATTACCTTATGCTCTCACCCTTTTCCTCAGTCCTCGATGCATCGCGTTACCTTGGTAAACGGCTATGGGAGGCAGGAACCTTTGCCACAGGCAGGCACTCGCTCACTCTCTGAGCCTGATCACTAATTCAGTCAGATCAAAGGTTATCCACTCAGGGCCCATTTATGACAATGACATCCTGGGCTTGTCAGCATCAGTATGTCAGACAGGCAGGAAGTCTGATGCCTGTCATTGTTGAGCAGCTTCAACCTTTCACATATTTTCAACACCATCATTAGCTGCTCTTTGGTCTATGTTCACAATTAAAATAGAACACCGACTTCAACACCAGTTCTTGTCCTGATTGTCATAAATATGCACATTTCATCATATTATCCAAGGAAAATAATCTTATTAAGTGCCTCATCCACGTAATTACTTTCAAGATAATTGGTTTTGATTTCTCTTGGTGAGGTTTTCAGTCTAGTTTTCTGTCTAGAAACAAGTCTGAAAAGTCGATTGGATAGTTGACAAATCAATATTCCAAAAATATATTATTTAAAAATAATTGGTGGGTTTCATATTTTAAAAATTACACTAAATATATGAATTTTTAACAAGCCATATAATTCCAAAAGGCTTGTCTTCTTAAAACAAGCAAAAAAAGAAAAAAAAAAAATTACTAGAGCAGTGAAATCATTCGAACTTGTTTCCAATACATTTCAGTCTGGTTCACAGATTTTCTAGACATGGGTATCCAACCCATGAAACAAGGCAGATCATTGCACTAAAATCAAGAGAATCACATATGATTTCTAGAATATTCCTCCATGTAATGGAGGAATATTCATGTCATGTAATCCATGTTTGAGTCACATACACTCCCTCTGTGATGCCTAAATAAAGGTATCATCCTATGATGGCCTCAGCAAAGAGGACATGATGTCATACATGAAAAATTTTACATTCTTGGAGATCAATGAATCTTTTAACTAAAATCTCAACCAACCAACTGAAAGAACATAAATGCCACAGGAGGAGAGCCAGAGCCTTCACAGAACACAAGTCATAAATACAAATATATTCAACAAATAAGTATTTGTTTCTGGACTTTCTAATGAACCAAAAAACTGAAGAAAATAAAAAACAGTACTATTGTTTTATTCTATCATGCTTTGGGAAAAAGTGAGCCTTGGATTCAAGCAGCCAACTTAAAAATGAAATCTACAAATTTCTGTCTTACCGCAGTGAGAAGTACAGTAATTACACAAAACTCACAAAAAAATCTACAATCTAAAATTAAGTGGCTTCTGATGCCTCATTTTTTCTACACTGATATAATTTAGAACATTTGTTCTTCAACCAGAAAATATAAACAGGCAACAAACTGAAAACATTTTGATTTGCCATTTAAAAAGGGCACAAGGACAGAAAGGCCATGGGTGTTTGTCTTTCTCTCTTTCTCATAACACCTCCACACACACACACACACACACACACACACACACACACACACAAACTCCTATATATGATACAGGTTTGATGAATATGCATCACTTTCCTGATAACACAAACAGAACTAATTTGAGAAAGAAGCCATGAATTTACTCTTTATCATCTAAAGTCACATTGTATTTACTTCCTAAACTTTTAATGAGCCTCTGGAGAAAAAAAATGCTGAGCAAGCATTCAGCAGCAAACTTATTAGGTTAATTATTCACTTTAATTCATAATTAGCCAGTGATCAATTTGGTTTTATGAGTAAAACTGCTTCTTATTTTTATAACTTTGATGCAAAGCTCCTCGCCACCTTCATTCACTCACAGTCTGTCAATCTGACTCATCAATACAAAACATTATAATGATATACACACAAAAGTGGACCAGTATAGTTCCCTTGTAAAACTGCTTAAAGGAGCACGCCATTGATTTTGTATGTTTGAGCCCAATAAGCTATTAAAATCAATTTGTAGACTTGCATTGTGTTTGAAATAGGTAATCCATCACAGCAAACCAAATGTATGTCTTATTTTTGTGAAAGTTACTTAATTTACTGCAGCTGTACGAATGAAAATGTATGTCTCCGCCAGAGAATATAGTCCCAGGAGCAGATGGCTTTTACCAAGAAAGTTAACTGTGTTGCAAGCAAAACTGAATTTTAAGATGGGTGTATCACCTGAACATTTGATTTTGAACAATTAGAAGATTTGGAAAAATAACACAAAAATTAAAATACGGTTTTATATTTTGGAAAATGACTGGCGGGTAGTATTTATTGGGCTCAAACATGCTAAATCACCAGTGTGGTCCTTTAAAAATGCATTAAAATTATGTTCTTGTTTTTCACTGTATGTACAAAATATCCACTTTGTGTTTGTCTGTTATTGGATTCTAAACAAAATCCTATTTTCTTAAAGTATGTATGTATATATATAATAGAAAATAGTGTGGGTTAGCCCTGTTGCTGTGTGGAAAATGTATCGCCCTTCATCACACCTCTGATCAAAGCCTCCATGTGTCGCTATCTGAAGGCTTCATCACTGTGAAACCTGGAGGAGTCCTTTCTCCTCTACAGCTTTCATACACTCTTGAGTGTCACAGAGCAGCAGTGTGACAGAACTCCAGCATTGTGACTGAGGGAGGTGAAGTCAGTTTGGAGGTTTCTCCCATGAGGGGATGTATGGGGGAGGTGGCTGCTCCTGCTGGCATGATGTAGTAGGGGGAATATGGCTCTCAATGCAAGTCTGTCATTACAGAAGCCTGACTGAGTTCCAGAGCCGTGGCTGAGGGTGGTGAAGCAGGAGATGACAGGAAATATGAGGGAGTTTGATGTTACTGAAGTATCAGACAGGGTGTGATGGAGCTCCAGGCCGCTGGTTTACACTGGTGATGCTAAACATTATTGGCAGCTGCAAACAGTTGTTGCCACACAGAGACGCTATCGGTAAAGCTGGTAGTAACGCCATATGAAGGTGATGTTAATTAAAAATAATGAACTGTGTGGGTTTACCAACCATGATAGGAACATTTATCAAAGCTAAACATAATGCTAATTTAGATCAATAAAGTTTCAGTTCACCGCTGAGATCATCAGTCTCTTCCTGAAGGAACTACTGGATCCAAAAATCATTTGTCTCTTTTTAATTTCAATTTGTTAATTTTTAGATTTTTTTTTCTTTTAATGGGATTTTTTTCTAAATCCATGTGGGATTTTGTATCTAACATATCTAATTGATCTATCTGTTGTATTTCTTTATTACCTGAGCAAATGAATTCACATCACACCATAAAGCATTATCGTTTTCCCATGGCTCGCATAACAAATAACAAGAGATAAACTATAAGAACTATGACAACAAACAGAAGAGGATGAAGATCAATCAACTATAACAGATACTTGAAATATACTATAAATAAAATAGATTTATTGAACTCTACATTTCTAACAGCAGTCTCTGTGGAAGTGGAGCGCATCCACTGTGTCATCCATTTAAATTCAACCATAACAATATGAGTTTAGTAATATGAGGAGATTCTTCCCCATTTTAGCGCAATCCTTATGGGTATTACTGAAAGTAAGCATCAATAATTATGTTTCCAAGATAAATTGGACATAAGTAATGAAAAGAAAATCTATTTAAATTCAACACCGATTCCATTATGTCTAATTGCGTTAAATTGTCGTATCTCTCATTCTCCATTTAGAATGTATCCTTGAGAGAGAAAAATAATCCAGATCTGCATAAAATGAAGCTGTTCCAAATACACGGTCATTGTATTTGAATTATTTTCAATGGTTTATCCTCTCTATTATACTCTTTGGACATGTTCTCAACACAGAGCCTGATTATTTTGTTGTGACTAAAATCATGCCATTAAAACACAAAGCTTCATATTTAGTTTAGAAACAACATTTATTGACATAAGAAATGCCAGTTGTGCTTGTTGAAACCACGAGTCATGCTACTTTAAAGGTATCTTTCTATAAATCTTCCAGCTTTTGGAAAATGCACACAGGTGTACAGTAACCCTGTGACCTCCCTCAAGCATTTATCTGCTTTATGAAGAGCTTGATATGGTTTCTACTGTCTCAGTCCCTGCAGGGAGCTGCAGAAAAATGTCAGGTTAAGCTGTGTTGGATAGTCACCTCAGGATAAAAGGACTGACTCTGGAACCATGTAAGAGCCTGTTCAAACATGAGCCCACAGGGATCTGAGCTGTGTGATATTATGAATACAAAGCATATCTGCTTGTATTGAGCTTTACTCACTTTCAGATACTTACTTCACTGGAATGTGGCATATATTTGAGTGGATGGCTGGAAAACTGTGCAATTTTGTGTGGATAACAACACCTCTGTGCATTTCCAAATAACCAATCAGCCTGGAATTGAAGCCCATGCAGAATGAAAAAAAATAATCATTGATAAACATGTTTCTTTAAGTTTATCATTGACTTTCCCATGAGAAAATGAAGAGCAATGAAGGGAAAGAAATCAGAAAAATCGGTATTAATAATTAAATGTTAACAGTTGACCAAACAGCAATCACAGTAAGCCTCTAATAGGTGTGGCAGAATATTCAGAGTAATGCATACAGCAGCTCTGCCAATATAATTGCTAATAAAATCTCATTGTAATTACAGGCAAATCATTTAGAGATTAACACAAGCTACTGTGCCATTATTACAGATTTTATATTGCTGCTTATCTGGTACTGTATGTTTATTTGATTCCTTTCATGCATTTTAGACACGTGATTAAAATGCATGAGAATGTTGATCTTTAACCCTATGCTATCAAAAATTCAATCTGCTTAAGTTTCTATGAGCAGGGTACAGAGGTACAGAGGTCCAGATTCACTAAGACTGTGCTGCAGGAACAGTTTGCACATTTTTTTCTGCTGCTAGCTTTGCATCTTATTCTCTCAGTAATGCATGCAAATCACATTTAAGCAGCACACGAATCCCTGCAAAGAGGAATACACAAGCAAATATTCCCTTTCATCTATGTAAATTATGTGCTTCATCTGTTAGGCTAATCCACCAAGGCAGGTAATCTCTTGTCCTGAAGAGTCTCTTTTATTCTTCTGCTCTGATTTAAAGCAGATTGAAAACTGTCTTTCTAACCTGCCTGACTGATTGTATTGATATTGTAAAGACTTGGCTGACACTTTAATGTGAATGGCCTCACCTTCATATACAATTTTTTTGAACAAAGATTTATATATCACCATGACATGTGCACAGAGGACTGAATGAGCAGTCAGACTTTCTGATTTGGTGTTATTACTGCTTGTGAAGTGAAGTGGTAGCTGGTCACATTGACTCAGTGCCACCCACAACTACAAGATTTGGATGCAATGCAGCAAAATTATCAAATACTGGATGCAATACAGCAAAATTATCAAAAACTGAAGGCCTGTGGTGCCTTGAGCAAGTCACTACAGGCACCATCTTACAAGCTCAACAAGTATCATGAACCATTTAACAAGAGCAGAAAACTGGAAAAACCTGTTTCTGTCTTCTTCAATGACATCAAACTGTTTGTGGACTCCCATTCTGACTGGATTAATGGATTCATAGGAAGGACAAGAGGACAGACATTGTGTCATGGATTTTCAGGGGCAAAGCTTTGAGGTATTTCTGCCCTGGTTACTTCAGACTGCAGAGATTACACTGTGGACACAAATCAGTGGACACAAATCAGTGCAGGAGTGTGGAGGAAATTAAGTTTTCAAAGCCCAGCAACCCAAATGCCTTTGTTCTCCCGGAATTCTTCTCTCTGACAATACTTTAAAGTCAGCAAACCCAGGTGGGATCTAAAAATAGCAACACAACCATCGTTTAATGCTATTAGTTCCACCTGTGAATTTCCTGTCTATGGCACATTACCATCACTCAGAGTTGACTAGTGATAATTAATTCTTATACTGAAAAGATTGGAAAACTCCATAAATAAACAAATTAAACACTACATCAAGTATGCTTGCAGGCTCTGAGTTTGGAAAAGGCTTCAAATGGGTTTTCCAGTTTAAACCCACAATTACCATTTCCTTAAGGAACAATGCAACTATACCATAAAACCAGGTTTATGCTTAACACGTTGTGTGGAAAATGTGACGAAATTGTAGCCAAAAGAGCAATTTTTGAGGGTCGCTCATGGACCATTCAATTTTTGTGGACAGTCTGATTCGGCACCGTCTGTATCCACATTTGTGTTTGTGTTAAGCATTAACAACGCCTAAGTTTTCATTATATTATACTTTTACTATTGCTATTATATTGAGCTGAATCTATGAATTTGAACCATTATATTCTACCTCACCGGGTTTTTATTTTATTTTATTTTTCAAAAATGAACGTCTTCAATATTAAAAATTTGGATGAAAGGTTTGCTATATTTAACTTACTGTACTTTCATGAACTCCAGCTTGTCTGCTTTTTTCCCTCTTTTCAATTTGTACTACTGAAAACACTGATTGAGCTGTACTGAATATCAGCTGACCTTGTCTAATGTAAAATATAGTGAAAAGTTTATTCTCATAGCAGGTACTAAAGTCTGGTTTAAAGGTATTTTTTGTGAACATCTTTAAAAATGGTACAAACAGCCATTCAAGTTCAAATCTGAGCACTGCTCTCCCCTCAGTGTGAATTATGCAATGTGCCTTCTTGAAAACCTGCACTGTAAAAGGACTTTCATACTGCTTTGTCTCTCTGTACATGAAAGAAATAAATGGAAACAAGCAAATATTTTCCCAATAAAAATATATCTAGTTTTCACGATCCTTTGCTCTCATTAGTATAAAACACTACAGTGATCAAACAGAAAAAGATCAAATAAGGTGACTGCAGCGATTCCAGGATTGTTCTCTGCTTTAGACTTACTATCATTATGATTGCATATCTGTAAAAGTAAATGTTTCAAACAAATATTGCACTGCAAAACCCAAAGCCAAAGTTTGGATTCTTTTCAAAGTGAGCAGCTACAAGCATTGGGACATTTCCAGTTCCTTTAACTCAAAGATCTCCAGATCTCCATCAGCCAAATAAACTTCACAGCACATATAAATTATCAGGTTTAGTCATATCTCCTTTTAAAAAGTATAACTGTCACAACTGTTTAAGGCAGTCATCCTCAAAATCTGAACTCCAGTCCAGATCCAGGCCGAACCACAACTGTCTCCAGACTCAGCAAATTCTACTTTTCATATGAATTTGATAATATTTGTATTATCTGCGAGATATCGCTGCGACACAACAAGTCAAAATTCTCCACTTTCCCCACTACCCCGCTACGGAGAAAGACCGAATGTCCAACTGCACTGTCCCCCCAAACACCTTAAATTCCCCATAAAATTTAGGATCCCAATCTGCCCCTGGTTTGACTGAATTTAATTAATGGACCGTGGTCTTATTGAAATTTTAAGATTTGTGTTTGAGTATACCCCTGGTTTAAGGGATTGATTGAAAAATCAATCAATGTGAGATTGATTGAAAAATCTGTTGGGGGTTGATTGAAAATCAATCTCTGACTCATTGTATGGAGCCTATGAGTCAGGCCATATCAGCTTTTCCAAGCTGCAATACATCATGGAGATGCTTGTCTCCAAATTAAATGGAAGTCAGGGATGAATAATAGACCATCCAGATCCATGCAGAGGTGATCTAGTGGGACAACCTTAGAAATGATAGTAGCGTGTGTCTGTGGGAGACCAAGGTTGTTCTAGATTACACAATCTCTATTCGTTCTCACAGATAACATCTCAGTGTTTGAGTTGCATCTCAGTAATGAATAACTGCCATCACCTCAGGTACCGCTTCACTTAAGATAACTCGATTAGTGGTGTGGTTTCATATTCAAGTACTCAACTCACGTTTGTACTTACATCAACTAGTTCACTGAACTGCCACAGTGTCACTCAACCAAGTACTTAAAAGTTATAAAGTGCTCACAGAAAGACTTGCAGTTCATTAGCAGCTTTTCTGCTGTACTCCCTAATGTTCAATTCACTTCTTCCTCTGTTGCAGAACAGAACAGGAAATCAATTAGCAGAGCAAACGGATAAAGGCCTCATTATGTTTCAAACAAAGTGCCTGTGGGATCTTAGGATAGCGTCAGAGACCCTGATAGTTGAATTGGGGGACTGCATTCAATAAAATCTATAACTTTCTGGAAATGACAATCTGACAATCACATCAATTCATGCAGCGATTGACCAGGTGTGGTGAGGTGTGACAGGATAGGAGTTTGATTTATTTCTCAACCTCTGTTTTATCTTTCCTCTTTTGCCTTTCTGTCACTGTCACACTTACCAACCCTGCTACACTATAAATACCTTTGGGGAAAGAAGTGAAAATGTTTACCATTATCCCCACGATTATGATTATTATCCCATTGTTATTACTATCAGTGTGTATAGTGTTTAGTGTTATTATATAGTGTATATTGTTATTATCCCATGTCATTATCCCCGCAATTATGATTGGTCACTTTAAGACTGGAAAAACACAGAAGATGGAGAAGTCCTACTCTTCTCCTCTCCTAAAGTGAAGATGTGCATTTATCTGGAGGTCTTCACGGTCTAAAAATTTGGACCTAACCCATAACAGATCTATAGAAAACTTACCCGAACCCAAAGTGCAAAAAAGAGACTCCAGCCGAAAGGGACTCAAGGACGTGACCCAAAACAGACTTGAGGAAAATTAGATATGATCCAAAATGGGGTCGATTCAAACAGACCCATATGAAGAGAGAATACCAACACTGGCAGCAGCATAATATGTCACCAGGTTTTCCTTTGACTTGCTCTTTTCATTGGCAAGGAAAGGTATAACAGTCGCAATGTGGTCTGACACCGCATTGTACAACCAAGTTCTTTTTAAGCACACTGGGGCTTTTATTCATTCAAAATGAATGAAAGTAGATGGAACATCTGTGGCTTTGTAAAGAATTCATAAAGCAAAAGTGGAAAAAGTCAAATTCATGCAGATCATCTATGTGGCCACATTGTACAAGTCAGTCACCTGTGAAGATATGGTTTTGGGCATGTTTTTGATGCTTGCACTGTATAATGAAACTTAGTTCAGCTGTTGTATCAACGATGTAACCAGAAACTGACAGAAAACTGCCCTGTTGCTACATTTCATTCTTAACACAAACCTAAATCTCTTGATTTGACAGCTCAGGGGCTTGTACGTGATTTTTTCCTCCCTTTTCTTACAGTGAAGTCATGGTGGGAAAAGCATATGTATTATTAAGCTGAACAGGGTTGAGAGGGTACAGACACTACATGAATTATGCAGTGGTTATTTAAGCTGCAGTCTTCCCCGATCTCGACTGTTTCTGCCTAAAGGCTCAACTTGCCGATGCTTTCAGCGCAGTCACCAGATTGTCATATTGGTTTGATACTAAATTCAACTGTAAACTAAAGGATTTGTGACTCTGATTTGTGATTTGTGATTCTGCCAATTTCATTTCCCATGATAACCCTCGCTTTGGGTCTCCTCGCCCCAGAAATATTCTTTATCATTGTCACGGGCACTTTCTACATTTTTTTTTTTTTTTTAAACATATTCTTCTCTTTCACACATGCTCACATTTTCACTGGCTAAGCAAACTCTTTCTGTATTCAAAGTGTGAGATTGTTTAATGAAGAAGTGCAGCCAGAAAAAGTTTTTCAAGGCCTTGGCATAAGTGTAATACATAACTAGATATTCTGTGACTATCTGCTGCTTAGTTAATGTTTCACAGTCTTCACCTAAATTTGCATATGCCTACAATGCCACAGGAAATAGAAAGAATCCAGAAATATCCTAATCAGGAAGTCACCGACTTACAGCATATATTACTTAAAGGGCAACTTAACACCAAATCCACTTTTTTGAGTTATTAAGATATATGTGAAGCCACTTAATAATATTATTATGTAATTCTGGTGCCAATCTGAAGTGTTCATTGTAAAGGCCATGCTTGCCCTTTTCCACCAAAAATCATAGTGTAGCTGCCCCCCAAATCTCAAAACCCCAAGACAATCTATGGCCATGACATGCTAGTAACATTAAGCTAGAATCAACCAAATCACATTACAAACACAAACTACAAAGCAATGCCTTTTCACAGTACATATGTTACATATGTAATATTTCCAATTGTGGAAATATCACCATGATTCCAAAAGACCTCAGCCTGGGTCCCTTGTAGAATCTGAAGCTGTCATGCACAATGATGCATACAACTGGGAACTGTTGTAGTTGCGAACTTGCTAGCTGTTGCTGTCTAAATCTCCTGACCAGCCTGGTGTCTGGGGATGAAAAGGCAAGAGAGCACCCCCCTATCTCCATCACCCTCCACCTCTTTACTTCTCTTTCAATCAGAACGTAGTGTCTTGAGTTGGGACGAAAGGAACAAAAGATTTTATGCAGCTCCTCACATTTCCATATCTTCACATAACCTAGTTCTTGTGTATGTACATGCAGGGCTGCACTGGAAAGGGTCATAGGCAGAGAGCAAACTCCTCCACAGATTCTAATTTACTCATATGCATAATGCCTCAGAAGTGGCACTGTGGATTGTTGTTGTGCATGTGTTCACCCACTATTTCCACTCCTCCACATATTTGCACATACAGCATAGGACATACTTCTACAAAGGTCACGATGTCCAATTATTGCCCTTTTTTTCAATTTCAGTAATTTATGCTGAATGTTTGCTATCTATAGCGTTTGTGAGCTGGCAGGAGTATATTTCATTATTTCCCCTTTCTGCTGCTAAAATATGTCATTCCAACTATTTCCATGCAACATATTACATTAATATATTCATATGTACATCCTTTTTGAACTATAGTAGGAGAAGAGAAGAGAAGAGAAGAGAAGAGAAGAGAAGAGAAGAGAAGAGAAGAGAAGAGAAGAGAAGAGAAGAATCTGTGACATCTGTATCTGTTCTAACCTAAACATGTCACAGACTTAATTTCACTTTCTGGTCTTTCACCATCGGAAATATTCTCCCCCAGGTGAGCCAGCTGAGGTATACCTGTGTTTGTGTTTGACAATTGTGTCCAGGTGGTGCTCACTTCTCTTCTCCCCCCTGGCTGTCCTCCCTAAAATCCTCAGCTGGCTTTTCTTTTTCTCTGTCCCATAATATTGAAGACTGCTCAAGGCGGTGAAGATAGATTGGACAACAAAGCCCTGTATCCAACTCCAAATGGATCTTGTCCACCTTACCATCTGCCGTGAGAACAGGCTCTGACCAGTAGCTCGTACTTTGAGTTTCTTAGCAGAGTTCTCCTTCAGAGGCTCTACTCTGGGACTTTCACCTTCAGCAGGACAAAGCACTTGGTTCCATCAAAATGACCATCTCTGGTGAGAGCAGAGGTGGTTGGTACATTAACGCTAGTACTCTACTTAAGTACCAATTTGATCATTTTACTCCAATTTTCCAATATAGTGAAAATACTGTACTTACTTCGTTATCTTTATCTGATGGCTGTACTTATTAGTTTCTTTGAGGTTGTCAGCTAAAAAGCTTGTATCTCAGTCATGTTGGGTGAAAAGTCTTCATTTTGGGAATTTTTATCATTTCATTCCAAAACGTCACTTTAGGTAACAAATACATTGCAGTAACTCTATTAGTAAATCCAGAATGGCACATATTTTAGCATTGGTACATTGTCTATCTCTGCATTTAGATTTGATTTTAAGTCTGCTCTGGTCCAAATCAGGGACGAAACTGTTACAATGTTGCATTTACTGGTTGGTTTTGTATTGAATATATATATATATAACTTTCATCTATTTATTTAATCAAGAGTCCTTGGATATCTGGAGGCTATCCCAGCATTCCAATGGGGCAAGAGATAGTGTGCTCTGGATAAACTCATCTCCACTCACATTGACATCTATGGGAAATTTAAAGTTTCCAGTTCACCTAAACTGCATGTCTTTGGATTGTGGGAATACTACAGAACATCATATTTTTATTTTATTGTTGAATTTTTTATTTTATTTTTTATTTTATTGTAGTCTGCTACTGTACTTGACAATCTCCATCTTAGCTTAGTTTGCAGGGAGAAGAGAAGAAGAGAGAGGAGAGGGAAAATAGAGGCGGCAAGAGAGAAATCTAGCAGAAATCGAATGCTGAAAAACAGCTTAAAATGCATTAACTCTGCTGCTGTAAAATGCATTAAATTTCACAGAACCACAAATGCCAGCCTGCTCTGACTCTCAGCGATGACTTCAGTTAATGTGGCTTTGTACGACTCAATGTTCGCCTGTCAGCTTTGATGAAACAGCAGCCCACTACCTGCCCCATCGACTGTCAGATGAGCAATAAATGTGTAGGAAGGCTAACGGGTGGAGAGATTTTTAACAGTCACAATGGCTGGTTAGGTCCCTGCATTAAGTCTTCAAATCAAATCCCTCAGTGTGTGTGTGTGCGCGCTCCAGTGTCTTTTTCTCTGTCACTCAGATCTATAAAGGCAAGCTAGGGGTACAAGTTACTCAGTTTTTCCCTGTGAAGGCTTTTTAGTGGAGATGTGGCCAAATCATTCGTTTTTGCAGGAACTAGGAATTGCCAATTCTTCATCATATTTTGTTCTGCCAGTCAGCACCTCACTAACAACAATAGCATGTTCCCTTTTCTCCAATTCTTTCTCTTAAAAATCTTTCAGCAAAGAGTCAGACAGAGCCATTTTCTGATTGATTGGCCTGCGTTTTGGATTTTATAAATGAAGGTGCTCAGTGGTTTTTGTCCTTTCTCTCCCTTTTCCACCCCTAACCCTGGCAGAAAGCAGATGATTGTTTTTTCCAGTCATCCTTTAATCTCGCAGCGATGTGCAGAAAGAAGTGGCAGAAGGTCTATTTTCTCACTTTTCCATTGGACTCTGAAGGCAATCTTTCAACTCAAACCCCACCAACCTGTGTGTGTATATTTCAGTGTCTGTGTCGTGCACACATTTGTACACGAGCATTACACGAGAGCGTCTGTCACCATTCCAGTGTGTGAGGCCACCCATGGTGGTCTCCATGTTTTCACAGCTCTCTGAGTTTCTCTGCCTGTGAGGCTGCAACATCAGCAATGATAAGAATTACTACATGCGGGGAGAACCACTATTAGGAAGAGTGCCACCCTTGCTCTGTCCTGGCTGTCAGAGCGGGGGTGGCACCGGGGAAAGCCAGCACAATTCTCCAAAGAGGGATGACACCAAGCTTGGAATGAAGGAAATCCAAACATGACTTTAAGGTTTAAAACCTCACTGGATAAAGATCAGAATCCTCTAAATACACAAAATCCTGAGCAGTTATAAAGGATTAAATGAGGAACAAATAAGGAATTAGGCAGCATATTATTGATTTAACAGGGCAGAAATGGCTCTGGCAGGAATTACATTCAGGATTGTGTGTGTGTGTGTGTGTGTGTGTGTGTGTGTGTGTGTGTCTGTGTCTGTGTGTGTTTTACTGTAGTCTGCTACTTTATTGACAATCTCCATCTTAGCTTAGTTTGCAGGGAGAAGAGAAGAAAAGAGAAGAGAAGATATACACACACACACACACACACACACACATATATGCTGTGTATATATAAGATTGGTAATATTTACTATATAAGCCTTATAGTAAAATATTACCAATCTTCAAGTAGTTAAATGAAAAATGGTGCTGTGTAGCCAATATAACTATATGAGTGAGAAAAAAGCTGTTATGGAATGAGTTCTTGTTGATTCAGCAAAGATTTTTTTATCTTGGTCAGAGGCCAGGCAATGTGTTTTTTAGCATTTCACAGCCTTGCAGCAGAGGGCCAGTGAGACCCTTACCATCGAGTTTCAGAAGCATGTACTGATGGAATTAATCTCCAAGGTCATTCCTTTGCCTCATGCAGCAGGGCTAACGGCTCATACAGCGGTACGCCACAATACACAATGAACAATGAGTTAATTAAAACAGTGCAGACACACACTCCATCCATGATCTGTCACTGCGGTGAATCCCTTTGCAAAGCTTACATTTGATGACAGCATGTTAATCAGATAACGCCGTGAATCATTGATTATTATCAACACTGTGTGTGTTCTTTAAAATATTGCCAATTATCCTGCCAATGTGGTTCTGCTCTATTTATCAATACGGTAATACCAAAAAAATCAATGAGCAGTGTCTTGTATGTGTGAGGGAGAGTGACATATTGTTTGCACATTTTTACCCCTTTGAGGCTTAAACATAATAGATTTTTGGGTACTGTTATATTTAAATGCAAGTGAATCCATATTTGAGTGATACAGAGTAACATTCTATTATCATAATCCATTTCTGTGGGTAATAAACTCCTGGTTGAGTCTGTGCTCATAAAATACATCAAATCTTTACAGATCCGTTCACATCTGACACTAGTGAAGATTGCTGCTAACGCCCTCTTTCTTAGACATTTGTTAAATGATGGAGAGCTTGATGTCTTTCATGTGTTTCATGTGTATATGAGTGTGTGTCGACAGCCACGCTACACTCACACAGCCACATCTTCCTCCACCTTCAAATCATGATTTTCTGTTTGGATATATGCAGGAAATCTGTCATCAAGTCTCACTTTTGCAGTTATTTAACAGAATGAGCCTAAGTTTTTGGATCAGAATACTACAGTTACAGAAATCCTCTGCAGGCAATACAGCCACTTGTATAAATCACCAGTTTGTGTGTGACAATACAGCCACATATCACACTGTAGGACATGGGATTTATAGATTTAAGACTTGGAAAAAATTTATCCTTTTTGGAAGCTGCAGGAATGAATGACAACTGTAACACTGTACAATTCTGCTCGGTGCATGCTGTTTAAGCCAAATTACTTGTATCATATAGAACAAATACAAAAATCTAATACTGGGCATCATGTTTGTATCTAGGAGAGCATGTTTTTTTCAAGTTAATTGTACTTCAGCTTCATGCAGTGTGTACAGTCTAATAGGATTAAACGAAGATCCTGTTAGTGCCGTCTTTACTTTTGTCAGAAAACTTTGTCAAAATTAAACCACAATGAAAAACAGAGATGTGTGTTTTTGTAATCTTGTTTTAAGTACAAATATAATAAACCTTAGAACTCTTGAATATTACATTGAAGTTATAGTATGAAAGCACATATAGTTCTAGCAACTCACACACACTGTACCTTTGAAATATATTGGGAGTTCAAAGTAAGTCTCTACTTCAGACACAGAACACACATCTTTTCTGTCACCTACATGTTATGTTTTGTATTGTGGGTGTTAGTGGGTTTAAGAAGTATTATTGTGGGTGTTAACAGGGTTTAAGCAGTTTAATCAAAACCCTGATTGATAATCCTGCGTACAGTAATATATAATCAGAGCTGTGACAGCTGCAGATTGTATTGACCTGGAAATCAGCGTAACTCAGTAAGTTGAACGAACTCTCTTAAATACACGGAGACATGGATGACCTGGCAGCTAAAATACTGTGTGTGTGTGTGTGTGTGTGTGTGTGTGTGTGTGCATCATCATGACCANCTGGCAGCTAAAATACTGTGTGTGTGTGTGTGTGTGTGTGTGTGTGTGTGTGCATCATCATGACCAACTGTTTAAAGCCTCCAGCTCCCTCATTTTCACTTCACCACATCACTTCAGGCTACAACTGAGTTAAACTTAACCTGGTTTGTTGCTGTTTTTAAAATAAAAAATGTTGTTAAACAAATTCCAAGTAATTCTAATAATTCAAAAAAATAGATCGTAATCAGTACAAAAGGATGTAAGTAAAAGTTTTCATTGTCTGGACCCTGCAAAAACAAGAACTTTTAATGAAAAATTAATTGCACTGTGTTATCTGTTATCTATTGATACAGGAGATAAAGAGAAACTTTGATGTATTCTCTATTTGGGTTTATTTGCTTTTACTGTTTTTGTCAAACAAGAAGATGGGAAGAAAATTCACCTGTTAAGTGTGTTTGATGGCACATAGGTCATGGAAAAGAATTTTTGTATCAACAGGATGTGATTTGTTTGTTGTGCAAACAGCATGTCACTCAAAATGTCACACCTATTGACGAGACTAAACATATTTTGCTTGTTTATTCATCTTCACAGCACCAGATATTTAGTTTTGGATATACTGTACATATTATATGGAGATGTTATACAGTGTATGCGCAATATATGTCATATACGACCCCATAAAAAAATGAAATTTTTTCAGAAATAGACAAATATTTCATAATATGACATAGGTCTTTATCTGGTATAGATCTTTATCTGGTCTTTATCTGGTTAGATATCCTCTACATAAATGTAACATATTAGATAGTAGTTTATGTATAAAATATATGGGCTACACGCACATCAGCATGCATTGTGAATACACAAACAGTATGTATATTTACCATGGGAGGGCTTATACTATAATGTATAGACTTTATGAATATATGAGTAAAGCTTATCTCTCTCTGATGCAGTGGCATGCATACATATTTGCTTGCCATGCAGATTTAACAGATTTAGCATTGTGTGTGTGTGTGTGTGTGCGTGTGTGTGTGTGTGTGTGTGAGGGCAGACAGCTCCTGGAATAGAATGAAACAGAAAAGTGTTCATCACCTCTGAATTGTAATTTCACACCCTTTGTTACACACAGAAGCTGTGAACCTAATTTTCTTCTGGGTTTGTAGCTCCCGCAGGCAACGGCTTCTCAGTGTCGAGCCATTAACAGCAGCAGAAGTGAAAGAGCTGCAACCTCTGAGCATTAGTGAATCCACAGCTCCTCCCCTCCTTTAATTCAGTTGGATTTATCTCACACGCAAGCTTAAATACGGATGCCTTATCCTGCCCAGTATAACACTCAGCACAGCCCAAACCTAATGCACAGCATCCAGCCCATTAAATGCTCTGAGCACACAGAGGGAGCAAGCCAACATTGCATTCAGCATCCCTTATTTACTTCTTATGCTGTAAAGGCAGATGTAGCATTTAGTCACAGCAGCCTTAATCACATAATTTACATGTCTTTAGGCTCACACACACATACCATCACCTTTAAATCATCTCTTCTTTCATCCTTTCTTCATTCTTATTTTCTTTCAGTGCTCCACTTAGTTATGACCAGCATAACAATTTTCTGTTACAACTGTTATCTGCTGCTGTTGAAATCTCAATTTATCTAATTCTCTTAGGTGACATCCCTATAAACAACTTTATTTTGGAAGGCTGGTTTCAGCAAACAATGCAGCATTGCAATTTCTTCATAAAATGTCATGTTTAAGTTCGCACAGTGCTAACACTGTTCTTGCTTTCTTGACAGCATTTGAGAGGTTGCTGCAGGTGAAAGAATAATATCGACTTTACTTCCTGTTTAAAGCCAAATCTGCGCTGCAACTTTGCTGCAATCACACTGACAGAGAGCTGCAGCATTTCTGTGCCCTGAGCAGATGATTTTCAATTCAGGCCATATTTTGAGAAAGTAAAACTAAGCAAAAATGAAATCTGGCACTCAGGTGTCTGCATTCTGATACTGTGAATGATATAACCAGCTTAATTTCATGCATAACTAAACAAATATGTCACACTCATGCAGAACTGCGTTGAATACAGATTATGCAGACATTATCAACCAGCATAAGCCACTGGCTTGGTGTCAGCGTGCTGACTCTTAAATCTTCCAAATGCTTTTCCCTGACTGATTAAACTAGCGAGGCCAAATGAAACCAAACAAATCAGCCAATGGAACACCACTTTACTGGGATTGTCAGAGGCTCAGGAACATAATGGTGCTGAAAGAATTTGCTATGTTTAACAACATGTAAATTACATGTACTTGTTTCCTGTTCTATATATAGTAGTACAAGATTATCACAGTAAAATATTGTGATACTATTTTATTGTTACCAGGTCCCCAGCTTCCTGGGTTGAACATTGTACACAAACTGCACACAAACTGCATTTCTGATATTTCTCATACTGTATATTTCCCACGATTCACATTCAATTTTTTTGTACCTTTTCTCACATTAATTTACAATTCATCCACCTACAGATCAGCACAAAGCAGATGGACCCTAACAGACCCTTTACACCTACCAGCTGTTTGTATTATCAGCCATACTGATATATTGCAGAATAAATTCTGAGAAATCATGAAATGGCTGCACCTTTTTGCTGCAAGAGTATTTCACAGGTTAGAGTGAAGCATTCACAGAATCCATTTACATATAGATGATAAGCTGAAGGCATATCATCTGGTGCATCCTGTTTACAATAACCAGGAATATAAATATTAAAAAGTCAAATATGGCTGTTTGGATTTGCCAATATCAACCTCCTTGCAAACAACATGTACCATTTATAAATGTAGGGTTTGTTTATTGTTGGTGCCAAGCCAAGCCGGCATCCATAGAGTTACGAGCATCAAACTAATGAACACATTAATGAACACATTAAGACTACTAGAGCGTTAAGTTATTGCATCCATATTGTGAATCATCCCTCAGTTTAAAAACTATAACACTGATGAAAACCTTAATTACAATATGGCTGCAATACTGATAATTGCAGCCAATAAGGAGAGAGTTACCATTAATCAAAGCAGTCTAAGATAATGTTAACATTGTGTCTGTAAAAAAAAATCTAGTTGCTCATCATACATCTTTCTTTAATGTAAATGTCAAGAACTGCATTGTGCCGTCACTGTATGAACTTAATGCTGAAAGCTGCCAAATTATTTTCAGGATCTGGTATAAGATGGGTTGAAGTTAAGATGAAATTTGTGATTAAAAAAAAAAACAAATTCTAAAAAATACATAAACTTGAGAAAATATATTATATGTTATGGCATAGTGCTGACTGAGGCTTTAATATATGAAATATATTCTTATTAAACATATTATTTTAAATTGATAAGAAGAAAATCAGTGTCAACAGTGGTGACAGTCTGGATTCTGTCTGGAGGTTTAAGTGTTTAAACAAGTTTTTTTGTCCAGACATAATAATAATAATAATAATAATAATAATAATAATAATAATAATAATAATAAGAGCCTAGACAGTTATGAGCAACAAAGTCGTGGAAACCATTTCCCAGCCCAAACTCCACAGAGGCTAAACTTATTTTCATCGTAATCACATTTTAATGCAGTGGGAAATTAAGGTTGTACATATCGACCAGCAACTCCTCTTGGCTTTGTTCTTACATTGATGTGAGAAAAGAACAATTTATGCGACAAGAACCAAACTGTATATTTAACTAATTCCCATTTCAAATATCTGTATTTGATTGCTTTCTCAAGGCAGAACAGATGCTGACCTGTGGGCATGTGCAGAATCTTCTTATTATACATCCAGAGACCTACGCTGCATTTGCATACATCTGTTTGCTGAGCTTGCTTCAGTTAGGGCTTTTTTTTTTTCAGTAGGAGGTAATATTTCAACTATCCGCCTCTGTTGTTCTGAGATTGCTGAACTCAGAGGAACGCCGAGTCCACGTGTGTTTGTGATATAACTTATTACAACTGCAGCATGTCTACACAAAGCTAATAACACCGTATTCTTGTGCATCCATGTAGGTGGAGGGAGATGCAGCAGAGTGGGCCTAATAAGATAAACATAACCCTGCCCAGGACCAGTGAGTTATCAGCAGAGAGGTATCAGGGGTCTCATGGATAAAGAGTTCTGCTAGTTTCTAGAGTCCAGATAACAAATAGGTCCAGTAATCAAAGCTCAGTATGGGACAGGGGGATTGACAATATATAGCCAGGAGCAGGGTGGCACTAGGATGAGTCACTCCTGTGGGAAACCTCACTCAGCACCTTGGTAACACAGGATGTCCTGACACACAGCAATATGTGTGGCTGTAAATCTGCTGAGTGGAGTCTGTGAGAGGGAGAGGAAAATGAAAGACATGGTAAGAGGGAGAGTATAAGAGAGGAAATATGCGAGAGAGGGAGTTCAGTCTTGCAACGTACAGTCTATGTGTAGCTTTTTGCGTGTCTTCTTGCCTAACGTCTGGTTCGTGTAGAGAGTCTGAGCAGCACGGTAAGACAACGTTTTATATGATCGATGACAGGCTGAGTTTAGATGCACGGATCAGCTGGAGATAATTCCTGTGTGAGTGACTCCTGCAGAACATATTAGCGAGCGGCGTTGATATAGGGGCTCGCATAATCATCGAGGCTAAATGACACTGGTGCAAAGCTGGGAGCTTTTTCCTGCAACCAAGGACACACTTTATCAAGGGCAATGTTAAGCCCACCTTCAGCCTCTTTGATGGTGAGCTTGATGGTGGGAAAAGTCCTGTGATCAGTCAGTGTGACCACGCTGAGGAATGAAGAATTTAAAGGATCAGTTAGCAGTTTTTCCATTGATTTCCCCAACGGCTCTTCTTTGACCTCTAAAACAGCTGATATAACAAATTTGTGTTTTGGATTGACATGAAATTTGGTTCCAACATGCATGGTCTGCAGAGGATGAATCCTACTGACTTTAGTGAAACCAAACTTTCTTGCTCCACCAACCGCCAGGTAGCTGATAACCAGTTTCCAGTAATAGATATTAAGCAAGCTGCTAATTATGGGGCTGATTAAGATAAATTGATAGCCCATTTTCTATCAGTCTATCTATAAAAGGTAGAAAGTAACAAGGATGATAAGAAGACAATGAAACCCCAAATTAGACAATTGACATTAATCAGACACCTGAATGATGTTTGCAGGAAGATGAATAACACAGACTCTCTATGTTTCATGTGAACATCATATCCTGAATATGATCAAAAACATGATATAAACTGGTACTAGTGTGCATGTAAACACACTCGCTGCTATGGCTGATGGGAAATTCCATGTAAAATGACTTGGATCAAAATTGTTACATGTACCACAAATGAAAAGCAGTAAAGGGGAAAAAATGCCTAGAGGGGAATATGAAGTGAAATAATGTTATTACTAAGCTGTCCCTTCATCTGTGTGTGCCTGTCACTCACAGCGGAAAGAGAGATGTAATGGCTGCTGTGAAGCTTCCCAGGCTGAATATAATGACAGATAATAAGAGCTGGCTGCTAGAGCACGGCCAAGCATGCAAGCTGTAACTCGGAGATGTTGCAGTTATTTATTCATTATTTTCTTTAGTTTGAAGTGGATGCATTTGACGTGATGTATTTAAAGACAAAACTTTGTCCACAGCAACTTGCGTGGACAAATGAAATGTCAACTTTCTGTAAACCAGGTCAGAGCTACAGGGACTTTCTGCTTGACTTTCTTGATTTCCATACTCCCTGCAAACTTTAGCACACAGGGTGAATTTCAATGTCTCTGAACGGTTGACCCCTTTAATTTGTGGGTTTTTTCCACTAATAAATTGCACTTGTGCTACAGACCCGGGACTGAGCTTTTGTTCTGAGCCATGATACTTCCTGTCATTTCCCAAAAGTACCTGCACTTCACACAGGAGAAAGAAAGATATGGAGGGGGGGGTGTATGGCTTGTAGATAAAAGGGAAAACACTTTTTTGCATCAGGTGCACTGAGGGAAAACTGTGCAGCTTTTACTGACAGAATGTCAGATAATCTTTAATTCAGAAAACGAGGGAGAAAGAGAAAATCATTGTCAGGAACAGAACAGCATCCCCAAAAAACGAATGGATCTCTCTCAATTCAGTTCAATAAAGTTTTGGTGGAATGAGGTTTCAATCAAAACAAATAAAGTATTAATACTGTGGTTTACATGGAATGAAACAAAGTAACTGATAATAAATGTAGATGAGGGTAGAGAGATTTTAGTATAAGGGAGGGAAAATTCTACAAGTGCATCATAGCCTAAGAGGTTCTTACATGATAACACATTAAGGCCAAAGCATGCTTTAGAACAAAAGATCAGGCTGGTGAACATGTTCCAGAACACCACATGCAAGAACTGGATATCTTATTACTCTGCCTGTAGGAGGCGCAGAATGGTCATGGTGACCATTCTAACATGCCATGACCACTTGTTAGAATGATCATGAGTCACCTGTTACAGAGGCGGCAGTGAAGAAGGCTTACAACTGATGGAGAGAGGAGCTGGTAGCAATAAGAAAATAGCAAAGATGACGGAGAAGGAAATAGTACATTTGTTGTCAAACTCAGAGTAGGAAGGAAGACTGAACTTTAGATTGAACTTGCTCCAACAGAAAATTTGAAATTCCAGTCAGGGGGAGGAATAAGAAGTAGAAAAGAACACAAAGAATATCAAAAGAGTCTGAATCGTCATATCTTGAGCTTTGTAAGATGTTTTTTTTTTTTTTTTTTTTTGCCCTGATAGTTCTACTTTTTCTACTTATGAAGACTGTGACAAGCTGATATTCTAGTACTAGTTTTGCATGAACAATCTCAACACCAGTTTGAAGAATCTCGGAGGAAATCCTAGGGGGAAATATAGTGAGAAATTCATTTCTGATTTTCTCGTATTTGGGGTGATCATCAAGAAATTGAGTTTCTCTCACACATATAAACACAGCCTCCTCCACCTTTTTGTTTTGTGGCCCAGTCATACTATAGAAGACAAGTACAATTTTTTTGTGGTTTAGTGTCTAACAGTACTGGAATTTTAGTTTCATATTGATTTGAATTTTGTAGTAATTTTTCTTCTTTAATTACAACACATTAAGTTGCAGATATGCTGCCTATGCAGCATATCTGTCTATTGACCTCCTGCCTTGCTTTCAATTCATCTGTCTGTTCTTGCCTTTGCTCATATTCTTCCAGTAAATGGTAACAGGCACCTGCAGATTAAGGAAACACTACTGGAACAATATTTCATAATAGACTTTAGCTGTATGCTGCCGCTAGGGTGACACCCCTATTATACAGACAAGTGGAGCACGTCGCGGGGTTGCGTCAGCATCATAAAAATGCTTAGAGGTATAGACATGCCACTAATAACNAGCACGTCGCGGGGTTGCGTCAGCATCATAAAAATGCTTAGAGGTATAGACATGCCACTAATAACAGAAACAGAGGAGCCATGTGAAAAGATATGCATGCAAATGTTTTTCTCAGCTGCAGTCATAGTTGAGGAGTCGGAGAAGATTAATTTTTCAGAATAAGGTGAAAAAGTAAAATGGAAATTCCTTTATGGCTTTCTTATTGGTCTACAGAATCTATCTCAGTACATTAAGGTAAAT
The DNA here is from genome assembly GCA_014773175.1 of Lucifuga dentata. Lineage (NCBI taxonomy): Eukaryota > Metazoa > Chordata > Actinopteri > Ophidiiformes > Bythitidae > Lucifuga > Lucifuga dentata. The sequence goes on from VXCM01001402.1 coordinate 77,187, forward strand.
AGGAAGCAAACAGCATTTTTAAATCTAATACAAGGCTGGAATCAGTTTCTTTGGCAATATTGCACTAAATCCACATTTATATAAAACTTTATGCTGTGATGAGCTTCTTCAGGTCTTTGTTTCGTGGCCTCCAAAACGTTGTTTCCATTCAGTTATTATTATTTTATTTACTGTAAATCCAGAAAATAAAGATACTCTTGGTGTAGGTTTAAGTGTGGATGGTTGGGGCTTTTTATCAGGTAAAGTCTGTTTTATGTTAGACATTACTCAGATATTTGCTGCTTAAAAGCATTAAATATGACGCGCTACAACCTTTAAATGGTAATAACTACTGTAGCGTCTTATCTTATACAATTATTAACACATTTGCAGCATTTCCATGCATGTATTTAATAGGAATACGTTATTATTAGAGGCTTGTAAGGGGAAGTGTATCTACCATGGTTAGGGACCATTGAACAAGTGAACTTTTTTTTTTTTTTTTANTTTTTTTTTTTTTTTTTAATCACTTAAATAACTTTAAGAGATACTATAATACCAGAAGTCTTTGAAAATCTTTTTTCTATCTATGCTGTTATTTCTAGATTTAATTGCTTAATTTGCTTGCAAATGAAATTACAGCTGTAATTTTTTGACTAATTTATATTTTTCCTTTGTGTTTTCCTGTCAGATGTTTTGATCTATTGGACTTGGTTGAGATCTTCTGACATCACTGCCATATTCATTTAACTGATAATTCTTATTGAACCTTGGAACTGATGCTTAAGATGCTTTAGATTTCTTGGCTCCCCAGAGGAATGCATTTGTATTTCTTGAAATCGAGGTTAAGACCTGAACAATAGTTTAAGTCTGTTAATTGACTGGATATGCTGCCAGATTGTGTTTTATCTGAATCTGATTCTGCTTGTGAAGGGTCTCAATACTGTATTGATATCCGTGGTTTAGGCTAATAATGATGTTTTAGACAAATACACCAGATTTCTTCATGAAAGATGCAGGAAGATGATGAGTCTGAGGCTGAAGGCACATGCTTAGAATGAAGAGGTGCACATGATTTAAGCTGATTTTTTTTTTTTTTTTTTTTTTTTTTATGTGAAAACACTTTTACATTCCTCATTTCCAGTAGGAATGTGTGAAGCCCTTTGTATTCCAACAATGCCAAATCAAATCGTTGGACAGTATTTTGCATCAAAAAGCGTGAAATAAATGGCAGCACAAAAGCTGAAAATTCCTGCCAAAACAAATGATTGGAAGAAAAACAAAGGCTACAGGCTTTAGATTTTTAACAAGGAAAATCTGTGTGCACTACATGTGCTGTAATGAGAAATGCGGGTCTGTGCGTGTGTGCATTCATGCATGGGGATGCACGCATGCACGTTGAGCCATGTCCCCTTTGCTGGCCATTCAACACATTGAAGTTGTCCCTTGCAAGCTTCTTGGCTCTGCTTCACCTCAAACACTATTAGTTCCCTCTGAGCACAGCTATTCATCATTTGCAAGATTTCTAGCGGGTGTTTTCTTTTTACTTTTTAATCAAGGGTTGGATCCCATGGAGAAGCTTATTCAGCTGTGAAACAAGACCCTGTCGTCTCAGGCTAACGATACACATCCCTAACAGAGTGAGCCGCCCGCTGACAAATGAGCTCCACGTGCACAACAACAGGATGAAACCTGAACATACAGTCAGGAGAGAAAAGTATAGATAGGCAGATAAATATATTGAGACAAACACCACCACCATGGTCCACAGGCGCTTTGTCATTTCAAGTGTGTAAGGACCTATGTTTGGAGTCAAAGGAATTATAAATTACTTTTATGCGAATCTTTGCTCCGTGATCACTTTTAATCAAGAAAACTGACTCCAGAGGTAGTTTCAGCTGATAAACGAATCGGAGTTTATTGGTTGCTTGGGAACCCTCTGTGGTCTTTTTGTGTTCAAGAGTGTGTTTGATGTTCTTGCCTTTGCTCCATTTGCTGATTGTCAGTTTGTATTGTATAAAATTCTGAGAGCAAAAAAACCTTAAAGATAAAATTAATGGGTTTTCCCCCCGGAATGCAGTGCACCCTTACAGGCACCCTTAAGGCCATGCTGTGTCTGAACATATAAACAACCAAATGACCAAACCAATTATTGTACAAATTTCTATATTCTTATTTGTTGTTAAGCAGTTTATTCTGAAACTTTTACAAGCTTTAATGTACAAAGACACATTTACCCACTTTTATTCTCCCTTGTTACAGCAACACTGTGCAAACAGAGTGAAAGCAGATACTGTAGATACTGTCTTAAAAATAAAAAATAAAAAAACCTTCAAAAGTCCACTTTTCTGATTGGTCATCTTGGTCATGCTGGCTAAATACTTGCTCATTAGCTGTCATACTTCATAGGCGTCTCTAACCTACTATGTACTGTAGGCGAGTAAATTAATATGCATTGCGTGTTGCAGTAAACAGGTCATGGTAGTAAAGGACTAATCAGAATGCTTTCAGGGCAGTTCAGGACCTATGGGTTTATTTTACTGGCTGCATTTCTATACACTTGAACCTCAAACTTTGCAACTTTGACAAAGTTCAACATACTCCCTACAATATGATAATAAAAATGAGGGGAAATAACAAAAGCATATGTCCCCTTTAAATCAACAACTAACATTTCCCCAGTTGTGATTATTACCTTTAAGCCTTCCATCATGGTAATATTTGTATGTTTTTCCTCCAACACAGCCTGCTGGGTGTTTAAGAAGTAGAAAATTTAATACTAATCATTATTTACTGTTTTAGTCATCAAATTCACATGACCTAAAGTGTACCAGAAAATCGAAAAATATTTAATAATATACGAGTATTAATAATGAAGTATAAAAAATGAATGCCTCCTACTAAAAATGCTGCATATGTATATGATTATTGCCAGCTTCATATTTGTATCTGTTATTTATTCATGACTGTTTGGGAAATGCTTGGAATGCTTCATATATCTCTGTACGAATGTAAGGTCACTGATTTAATCCTCCCATTAGCAGACCTGCCCACCCGTAATGTAAAATGCCACAAGTTTTTTATTTTGTGTTTTTCTGGAAGTTTTTTTTTAAGTCAAAAACGTCAGCATAAATCCTGAAACCTCTTGGATTCTATAGTATCATAACAACTTTAACTAATTAGAAGAAAATCCATCTATGTTGAGCCTAGAGAATAAAGACAATTGGTTGAATATTCAATACCTGGCACATTTGTCATGCAAGACAGGATTTTAGCAGATAGCAGGACAGTGTGAGTGATTGAGCGCATCTCAGTATGTCACCAAGCAACATAAATCATCACAGAGGCATGATGATATATAACCACACTAAAAATAACACTTAATCATTCAAGGTTTTGTATAGAAGAAACAAAGCCAAACACAATGTGCTTCCAGAAAATGATGAGCAGTGACAGTGTTGGCTAAAGACACAAGCAGATGGAGCATAAAAACAGCCTGTAAATATTCAGATTAGAATTTTTTTTTCCTCCAAACAGCTAAACCTGACTAGAATAGTAATTTCTCCAATAAATAAAGGTAAAAATAAGGTGAAAGCAAAGATGTTGCATTCAATAGGTTGTACTTGTACTTCAATGGTATTTTTAATGTTCGTGTTTTATTTTTTTCTGCACCTTAGGTTTTCTTTTTTACTCCACTTTATGCGGCATTTGATAACTTTGAAACAACAAGCAAACTTCATACATAATGTAAGCAGATTCCTTAAACAAATGCAAGCAGAACTGGCAAAGTTCAGGCATGGAATAACAATGAGTGTTGCTTATTATACTGCTTTTTGTAGTCATATCTACTGTTCCTCTTTCCTTCTCTGGAGGATTTTTGCATAAATGTGCATGCTGTAAGTATTGGTTGGAGTGTGATTTAACTACATTTGACACTAATGAATTATGGTTCCATCATCTCACAAATCCCCTGATATCTACATGTAAAATAATTTCTATTAACAAGGAACATTTTAAGATCTTGGTCAATAGATTTAAAGGACCATACTGTTGATTTAGCATGTTTGAGCCTAATATATTTTCACACACATAACATTGCTGACAATCATTTCCCAAAGCATAATACTGGAATGGTGAATTAAAACATTTTTTTCTACCTTCCAGACCACCATTAGTATCAGTTCATTCTGGTATGCTATTAAAATCAATTTGTTGATAATCAGTTTGTTGATACTTGAAACATTCTTGGGATAGGTAATCCATCATTGCAAACAATACATATATTCAGGTTTTTTTTGAAGTTACGTAATTTTAGCATTTAAGCAAATAAAGTGCAGAGTGATCTGAAAAGACTTCCTGTTGTCAGTTCTTCACTATAGCACTTGAATGCACCACTAGGAAGTATTTTCAGATCACTTCTTAGATCACTTTTTATTGCACTTAAATGCTAAAATTACATAACTTCAATAAAAACCCTGAATATACGTCTTGTTTGCAATGATGGATTACCTATCCCAAGAACGTTTTAACAAGTTGATTTTAATAGAGTATCAGAATGAACTGAAACCAATGGCGGTCTGGAAGGTAGGAAAAAAAAAATTTAATTCACCGTTCCATAGTATGCTTTGAGAAATGATTGTCAGTAATGTTGTGTCTATGAAAGTTGAATATATTAGGCTCAAACATGTAAAATGGCCAGTGTGGTCCTTTAAGTTGTCAAATCTCTGCTATGTACAAGTTCCAGGCTGCAACAGTATGAGTTAAAGTTACTTTAAGCCCAGAATAAACTGAATGCTCCATTTCTAGCCAAAGCTACTATATATTTTATTTATCAGCCTGAAGCATACAGTATGTACATGTACTATAACAATGAAAAATTGTGTACTGCCAACAACAGCAATAACTGAAACTAGAGACAGAGAAAAAGTGAAAGTTTATGAGTTTTAAATCAGCCATATTCATATTACTGAGGTATTTCTGATCTACAGTACATGTATTTATTTAGCCTGTAAAGTCGCAGCTAATTGAGAAATTACAATGATTTCAGAATATCCTTCCACACATCATACCTTAACATTTCTTAATTAAATTTTTTTGGAGGAAAAAATTAATCCTCTAGGGAAAACAGTTCTAGTAATGAATAGTTCATGGCATTGTGTTATATACTGATGAATAAACACATACAGGATGTTACTTTGTCTTCTACATGCATCCACAATGAGAAATCCCTAAAAATACCTCTTTTGGATAAAAAAAAAAGAGAAAATTATGGAAAAATACTAAATAAATGGAAATTTGAAGTTCGTTATCCAAAAAAAAAAAAAAAAAAAAAAAAAATGGGGATACGATCTTAAAAATTGAAAAGTTGAAAAACCAGGGATATTTTTGCCTTTCAGGTCTGTTGAAGGGTTACAGAGTATGCACTACGCTATACACAGCATGTAAATATATTCCTTTACTTTCTTTAGCTGGCAGCCCATCATGATTATATGACCTCTGCACACATTTTGTGTGGTTTTATGTGAATAATAAAGCAAACTGTTGTTACATTTGTTCAGGTTGTAGCTTGAAAGTACAACGAGGCAAAAGAGGTGTTTGGTGTTTAATGAGATGAAAAGGTTTTGTGCTAAAAAGTATCTCTGAAGTCGGCAGTTTAAACCTACAGGCAGAATATCAGCTTGTCTGAGAAAGAAACATTCACAGTAAAAACTGATGTAGGCGCATATAGTGTATTAGCAGCCATCATCAATTATCCTTGAATCTAAAAGAAAAGTCAATCAAAAGTAAAATCAACCACAGTGTGTTTTGCCTTCAGTCATGAATTTTAGCAGACATCCAAGAGATCATTGCACATTAAAAAATAAACGACAGAAACTTCTCTGCTTTGTAATCAGAGACGGTGTTTTGATTTTATCTCTGCAATGTCTTCTGTCTTTTCCAGAGTACATTCATATGTGTCATGTGTGTGCGTGTTCATTAGTGTGTGCTCTGTTTACCCCACACCCAACAGGAAATTAAATGACTACTGATCAGTGAACATCCAGGAAAGGAAAAGGTTACCGTCTTATTGAAACTATCATTTTACACATTTTCAATAAGAAAGATTAAGAAACATGTAAGACTGACCTGACATCAAGAAGTGTGTGTGTGTGTATGTGTGTGCGTGTGTTCACTGTGATCAATTCTTTGTTTGAACACTTGCAGTGATACACAATTTTGCAGTCAGCTGTAATCTGTGCATGTTCTCAGTGTGTGTGTGTGTGTGTGTGTGTGTGTGTGTGTGTCAGTCTATCTGATCTGATCTCTTGTGATGCGATTACACACCCAGAGTTCATTTAGGAGGAATGGTCAACCATCCGGGGAGGTTTGAACACCACAGCCTCAGACTGCTGTCAAAACGGCTTCTGCCATAATGAGAAAAAACTTTTCATTGTGAAATACTGAATCCTGAGACAGAACAAAGGCACATTTACATCAAATAGTGTTTAATTTAGCAAAATGGTAGGGAATTGTTCTTATTCCTCATTTCTGTATTTTTCCTCATTTTGCTTCCAGGCTGACTGCAGCTCTTGAATTTGTGCATTAAAAAACTTGTGCAACTTAGCAAAATGATCTGGGGTACAATAGATGTTATTTTTATGACCTGAGGCAGCATATTTCTTAGAATTATACTATACCTGTGACTCAGAGTTTATTCTGCAGGACTCCACAGAGTTCAATTAATCCTCAAGTCTATTTATCCTTTATGTTGTTGAATTTAACATCCAATGTAATTAAAATTTCAACAAAGCATCCAACAACAACATCAGCAACATCAGCAAGATTTGTTAATCATATGCTACTTATGCATTATTAAAAAATAAATGAATATAAACTCTCCCACTAGAAGCATGCCAAATATTCTACAATCTACTGAAAGATTATATTATCAAGTAAAAAAAAATGTGCTAATAGCTGAAGTGAAAATGACTCACGATTCCTTTAGAAATCTGACCATTATACACTAAACACACTTGATATTAATGTGTCAACCATCCAGTATTTTCCTTGCTAAAACAAAAAGAAAGTTTAAAGGTGTTTTCACGTCTACATGAAATCAGACTTGAAGGTATGGCTACTTTGCATTATTTTTCCTGAGACGAGCATTTTATAGCTCATTGATTATTCAAAACAATAAGTTTGATCAAAGTTACTCACTACTCAAGTAATCTTTTTAATAGATACTTTCTTATTCTCACTCAAGTAATTATTTTGGTGACTACTCTTACTTATACTTGAGTCACTATTATCATAAAGTAAAAATACTTTTACTTGAGTACAGTTTCTGGCTACTCTACCCACCTCTGATCAAAACTAACATCTCAGGCACTGATTTGGATCAGAGCAAACAGGTTTGCAATCGTAAACGATCTGAAAACTAGATCTTGAGACTTTAGTTATTTTTTGGAGGTGGATCAATATTTGTTTATTAGCACAGAAAGAACACTTTACTCCAGTGGTCCTTAAAAGCACTAAAACTCTCCATGTCTGTCATAAGAGACTTTGTTAAATGTGAAGTTTTTTTTTGTTTGTTTTTTGTTTTCCCAAAAGGCTCAATGCAAATGAAGCCTTGATGCACAGAGATGATGGTGATAGAAGATTCATGTTGTGCCGTGTCTCCGCGCTGTTTCTCCTCTCCTGCCCGAACCTCAAAGCCGAACCTTTGATCGTGTGTCTTTGATACTTGACTAATACACAGTGAAGTTCACTTTGGGCACTAAAGAGAAAAAGAAATAGAAACGTTGAAGAATTTTGATCACAACCTCGGCCCTGCTACTGCCTTTGTGTTTATAAAACCCACTGCCTGAGATGATTCACTAAAAATGCTTAACATTAATGAATGTTATTGACTGACAGAAACAAGAGAGGAGAAAGAAATAATGATCATTACAGTGTTGTACCAGGTGCTTCATGTGTTCTTTATCACAGCGTGTGCTTTATTTTGTGGTGAAAACTCAAACTGCAAACTTCAATCTTTATTATGGTTCTAACTCTGGTTTATTTGAGTGTGTGTCATTATTTTCTCCAAAAATCTGATTACCTTTAATAACCTTCAATAACCTCAGCAACCTTTTTCTGCAGGGTTTCAATTAACTCAAAATCATACTGTCATTTTGCCACACATAATGTAATTGCAATTTCTGAACTATGACTATGATAATCACCAAAGGATCGTACCATTCATTTTGCATGTTTAAGCCCAATAAATACTACCCATATACATGTTATGCTACTGACAACCATTTTCCAAAATCTAAAAACATGGTTTAGCTTTCCTTATTTTGCCAAATTCCCTAATCTTTCAAAATCACCTTAAAATTCAATGTTTTACTTGTTAACACTTACAGTACACATAATTGTAGCAGGCACGGCAGTTTTGATTTCTTGGTAAATGCTGCCTTCTTCTATACTTCTTGGTAAAAGCCGCCTTCTCCTAGACTATATTCCCTGGCGAAGACATACATTTTCTTCCATGCAGCTCCAGGTTAGACCAATTAAATAAAGTTACTTTGACAAAAAAAAAAAAAGNAAAAAAAAAAAAAAGTAATAGATGCCATGTTTGCTGTGATGGATTTCGTATCTCAAGCATGTTTCAAGTCTCTACAAGTCAATTTTAATAGCGCACTGGAATGAACTGAAACCAGTGGCAGTTTGGAAGGTAGGAAAAACAATTCTAATATTTACTGCTACAGTTATAAGTTTTGGGAAATGGTTGTCAGTACATAACATGTATGTGGGTTGTATTTACTGGGCTCAAACAAAACATTAACAACCAGTATGGTCCTTTTAAACAAGCATGTGAGGGCTGTGAGGCGCGCTGGCTGCACATTGGGGTAATTACCGTAATTGTAGTGCTACCTCATGGGATCTAAAAAGGAAGCCGGCTGCTCCAAAATGGCATGATCTGTCACAAGCTACCAAATCACCTGACTGTAAGCAGTGCTTTAGATTCGACCACAGAGTAAAACTCACTGCCAAGCAGTCACCAAACAGGAAATGGTAAAATATGCTAGTGTGTAGCTGAAGATGGCTGTACAACAGCTGGTTGAGTTTAGCATAAAGGTGGATGATGTCAGCTGCTGCTGCTGCTCCCACAGTTCATCCACCTGATAACTTGGCCACCATGATGAGTCAAAGCATCGGAGCTTGTTATTTAGTGATTTGGTATGTTGTCACACTGCTGTCAGATGAAAGCTTTGCACTTCACTTTCACACTCTTTGGGAAGTAATATATATTTTTTTTTTTTTTAAAAAAGGTCTTATTTCATTAATTTGCCTTTTGAAGCCAGACCTTGACACTGAACATGAACCTGAACTGATGCAATGTGTGAAACTCAAGTATTTCCTAATCTGTTACCTTCACACGCATAAACCAGCTCACTCATTTAAATCCAGATGATTTTTTTAAAGCAGGTTCCACAAAGAATTCCTGATTTTTAATCTTAAGTCTGAAGTCTCTGAACATCAAACCCTTAATTCAGTCAGAGGAAATTAAACTTTTGTTTTGTGACCTCCTGGGGTAAGAGGTAGGAGAGAGCCAAGGCAGCCAAAAGACTTTCCATTGTCCTGTTGTGTGTTCTATAAGTTCCAGCCTTTTCATACATTCAGGTATGATGTTGGTCGACTGAATGGATGTAAGTGATACACCTGTGAAAGTTGGTTGTCATATTAGAGAATAATATCAAATAAAAAGAAAAACACAGATTGGTTTGTTTTACACAGACTGGAAAAGGGAATTACAAAAACAGAAAGACAAATCTTTGAATCTTCTTTCATAATTACAAATCTGGTCACACAAAAAATTTGCTCTAAATATGGTTTCAAGAAACATAATAAAAATGCTGCTGGAGCTTCATGTGTTGGATTTTTTCTGCAGTTCAGGCACTGGAGAATTTCCTCGGGCTATCAGAAAGCTCAGGTAACCTTTCCCACAGAACCTAGCTACAGTATATTTGGTCATGTTTATTATTTAAAGAATGTTCTGAGTACAGTGAGACACCAAATATTGATTAAATTCAGAATAAATTGATGGATTTACATGATTGGGCAAGAAATGATTAGAGTGTAATAAGTCTTTGCACTGTTACTTTTTGGAAATTTATTAAGAATCAGAGTTTAACATACAGTATATGTTTTATTATATATTTAGTTTTTGGAATAGCTTATCTGTGACTGAGGAAACTCAACCACTTCTCATTTTTACACTCATACATTTTCAGAGAATATTGTGAGAGTTCGTTACAGATATAAATCTCATTTCCACTGAGTAGGCTAATAAATGGATTGGCTACTCATTTCAAAGAATCCCGACACCAAATCCAAGCACCAGGATGGGAAAGATTAACAGACCTTTCCTAAATGACAGAAACATACAGTATATTGAACTGAAATTCAATTTATTTCTCTTTCTCTTCTGGCCTTCCTCTCTTCCTAAGAAATGAAAGTGTAAAAAGGTGATATTCTGTAAATCCATTTAACTTTTCTTTCTTGCTCCTATTTTTATGATAAAAATGCCAAAAAAAAAAAAAAAAAAAAAAACTCCATATCACATGGCCATTTAAGTAAAACATTTCGTACAATATCACTGAGTTGACAATTTTTTAATATTTATAGAGCAGCTCCAAAATATGATCTCTATGGTTTAAAGTTATTAAATTCAGTGTTTACAAAAGCTGGAATAAGACTGTTACTACATGCTTATTTAGCATGATGGTGAAGTTACCATGACTTTTTTTTAATGTATCTCGCCCAATGTTGGAAAACCTCTTGTTACTTTAAATTGTTTCATATTATGTGAAGAAGACTTGTTGCCTTCAGGGAGCCATAATGAGCACATTCAACAACATGATCATCTTCAACGTGTTCGTCTGAAAACATGCTATGCAAGTTTGATACATTACAACCTTTACAAAGGATCACTTGAATTTGTTAATCAAAGGTACAGTTACTTAACATTAACCGTGCACACCTCGCCATCTCTGGATGTAGATCAATCAACAGATCAATACATTTCCCTGTAGTTGTTCTTAACTTCTGCAGATCATGTTCAGCTCACAAAGTAACTGAGTGTGATTGTTGCATTCAAACTTGCCCAAACAGATATAGTAAGGGGTGAAACACTCGTCTGATTGAACCAGAATAAACCACATAGCTGTGAAAACGGGAGCGTATATATGTTCCCAGGGTCCTATATTCCCCAGTTCAATATTCTGTTAACACACATTAAGTTGTTAACAGAATTATGTGCTCTGTTGTGCTATATAGAGCTGGGGAACATAGGACCCTAGGAATATAGGAATGACTCTGTGAAAACACCCTAAAACAACCTTGAGAAACTCATTGTCAAAAGAGTTAAAACACAGTTGTTTTTGTTAGTTCCTGATGAGGCTCCATCTCAACATACTGCACACGTCTCTGGATCATCTTCTGAAGTGATCTGCTGATTATGTTTATACTGCATGGCCTCTGTGCTCAGTATATAAGGTTCAATGAATCATGTATGAGGTGTTAAAAGAGAAATATGTGCTCAGCCAGTTTCTGCAGGTCTGATTGGGAGCCATATTGCATTTTTAATTCCTCTCACATTATGCACTTCCAGGGAGAATAGCACCACTGGTGTGAAAACACACAAATACCCACACAGGCAGCAGTCATGTAGCATCAGTCTATCAATGCTGCCATGTGTCACTTTGAATTTCGCTTTTTCATTTGCCATTAAGACTGAAAATGAAAACTTGTACTCATAACTGATAGAAAACTGGGAAAAGAATATGTAGAAATGCATTTTTAATCCTGACTGCCACGCCTCAAGCAGATTTCCATGTCTGTCTGCTGCCTGTTCCTGGCTGTGTATCTCCTCTGTCCTGGTGCGGAAACACATTTTTCTTTCTTTCATGCTCACAGCACATGATTTGCATTTTAAGTTATGCTCGTTTCATGATATTTCATGAGCCTGCAGGCTTCCAGGAGTTTAGTAAAGAGTAAAGAGCCTTTCAGTCTTGCAGCCTAAAGGGCTCCAGAGGCTGTTATTTTAGAAAATACACATAAAGCTCAAACATTTTTTTTAAAGGCTGCAAGTGCTTGCCATTGTCACTAATGAAATGTAACTTCCTTTTTTTTTTTATTTTTTTTTTTTTGTAGACTGTGAGCTTTACTGTTATCATGTCAGTTTTAGTAAGAATGACAACAGTCAGTGCAAGCGAGTTGTACCCAAAATAGCTGCATCACTGTCACAACCACAATAAAAGTACTTTTCATATTGCCATATATTTAAGTTATTCACTTTATATTATTAGACTTCTATCCTGTTATATTTCAGGAAGAGATGGAAGGAGACACATTTTAATGTACAGTATGTAAATTTTAACCTTAACTTTGTCTTCACACAGTGGTGCGATAGAAATCAAAAATCTTTGTGTGTGTGTGTGTGTGTGTGTGTGTGTGTGTGTGTGTTTCTCTTGCTTGCTGCTGCTGCTTCTATCATTTTGGTTGTCAGATAGGGCATGAAAATACATTTCATGGAGATGTGCTTCTTGTAAGAAAAGCTGGTACAGGACGGTAAATGTAAAAGTAAAATGATTCTCAGTGTATAGTACATGCCAACACACCATGTGTCGAACACTAACATATAAAGTTATGTATAGGTGGAAAAAATGATGGGATGGTGGTAATGATGCTATGGTTTGTGACTTTCAAGGTTTTCTTAGTTATAGAGAAAAAAAGCTCTGCACACTTCAAAGCTTAGTGACACTGTTAATTATATTCATTAGCCGTGGTCTTAGCCATAGATTAAAGTGCATGAATCAAACCAAAATGGCTATCATTTTCAAATGTCGCTCCTTTCCAGACACTTTTATCTACAGTAAATCTGCTCTACCTACAATTCCACTGTGGGAGTGTTTGATTTGTCACTTGACATGCTTGCCAGGTGGTACATTAAATCAGCGATGGATGAAGTTAAAATAGAAGGGTTAGGGTTATTGTACCTTTTCCAAGGTACAATAACCCTAATCATTATTTTAAACATACCTTCCAAATCCAGTTATAATTATTTAATATCTTTTATTTTCATTTTGCAAACCTATTAACAGATCTACTATTACTCACCTAGACAGTTTTCTAACCTTTATCCTCCCAATCATCTTACTAGTGGAGGTCAATTATCAATAAACCTTGTGTACCATTTTATAGTTTCAAGGTAGAGGCAATGAATAAGCCTTTCTGAGCTTCTTGTTTCTCCCCACACACTTAACTGTTTTTTTTTTTTATCTTCACCTTCGAATGCATAAATTAAACTACACTAAATCTAGCCACAGAGTAAATGTTCAATTCAGAAAAATTCTTCAGATCTTGTTGCTTTTACTTGTACCAAATGTTAATCACTTCTCATATTTTATATTTTTTTCATGCAATCAACTTTTCATTTTCAACTGTCTTATAATGTGCTGTGCTTATCTCAGACCCAGCCTAGTTTTGCCTTGGGATTTGCAAAACTATCAAAGCACTTTATTGTTAACATCAGCTATAGTTTCAGGACTTTAGTCTGTATCTTTAAAGACAATGCAGATGACGTCAAGCGCTGCTTTATTGTCTTTTTTTATGGAATAAGCTGATAATCTGGCTCAGTGACCGTTCTCCTTTCAAAACAAGTCAAATCCAGAGGAAAGAGTGAAAAACTGTGAGCGACAGAAAGAGAAAAACAAATGGATGAAAGGGAGAGATGTTAATTAGAATGTCAGAGACAGGAAAGCAATTTGAGACGTTCTCATTGCAGACCACAATCAGTTGTCCTGATTAATGGACTGAATTTGTTTTTCTCTCACCTCATCGTGTTTCTCTCTTAACTTCTCTCGTTTCGTCGAGAGCTCAAATAAATAATTTTTATCACAAGAGCACTACAGCATATTAGCTCGTCCACTCAACCTACTACAGCGGGAAATGGCAGCAACTGGGGAAAACACTTTATCTCAAAAATACATTCTAACCGTCATATTTTATATACAGAGGCACAGCAGCGGTTTCATCATACACAGTTTGTTCTTGACTTTGGTCTCATTCTCCATCATACTTACAGCTAATACAGACCAGTGGTGGGAACTTTAACACACATTGTGCACTTTTCTTAAAAACACTTCTAAGTTGGATTTTCAGCATTGAGCTTTTAAATCAAACATACTAATGTAGTAATGTTAGTCTGATATGCTATGTTTGACTTGTGTCTGAGAAAAGAAGAAATCATACTCTTAACTCAGAATTCCTACTGGGAAAGTCGAGCAAGGTTCCTAAACCCAGAGTTCAGTATTGACGTCATTTCAATATGGCTGCTCACCGTAAACAGTAATTTCTCTATTTATAAATGCACATTTAGAAGCATTTTCTTTATATCAGTCAGCATACAGACACAGTAACAGGTTAAACATATAATGCTACCAATGTGGGGTTATTCCTATGTTCCCCAGCTCTATTTCTGAGTTAACGGCTTCCCATTTCCAAGGTACAATGAACAGCGCAGCATTACACCCACATGCTCACCATGCACCAATTAACCTAACTCATTATTAATGTATTACTTCCATAATGAAACCTAAGCATGGGCATCCAGCACATCTATCGATCAATTAGACATTTCCGTAATCAATGATTTAAGCTTCAATGTTATTGTATTTCCTGATTTGCATGCAATGCTAACACAATAGATGGAGACTCCTTGCCTTTAGCAGAAGTCCATTAACATCATTAATCCTGGATAATTTATATTCCTTTCGTCTGTAATGGTCTATCAATCAAAAATATCAAAGTGTTTTGTTATAACAGTAATCCAAGTTCAAAATATTGTTGAGTGAAGTCCGTTGTTCAGATAAAGATGTCCACATTCTCCAAGAGAAAAACAAAACTCCACTTCCTGTATGAAGAAGTTTGGATATGTCTGTTTTTGTTAGAGTACTAGCTACAAAATGAGACTATTCCTGTCATTTTTAGAGTAGTTCTGGTTGCTCGACACTCCTTAAAGTAAAAAACAAAAAAGCTCTCAATTCACAGGGCTAAAATAGTTTAGTTTAGTGCCTTGTATGACAAGACGTCACAGGCTAGCAACAAATCAATCAGGTGGGAATTGTAGCCAATTGTCAGAGCTTCATTGTTGGCCATGCTAGAGTCAGCCCCTCAGTGTGAAATATGATTTTAGGTTTTCCCACAACTTGCTACAGTGCAGTATAAAAATGATGATCCACAATGTTTTGAGTGATGAAAAAAATGTTTTATATTCACCAAAATGCTTTAGTATGTTTCCATAGTCACAGGAGTGAGTAAAGTGACTAAAAATGAAAGGTTTGGGGACACATGACACCACTAAAAACTTATTCTCTCTCATAAAGTTTGGCCTAGAGGTCTTAAATTTTAGCTGACATCATTTAGAATTTATATGTTGATTTAGTTTTAATATTTTTGTTATTCAATTATGTAAAAAAAAAAAAATGGTAAGAGCTGTGGTGGCCAAGTAGTAAGGCACTGGTCTTGTAAACTCAAGCTAATGGGTTCAAATCCTATTTGTGCCTCAATCTGTAACTTACCTATGATTTTGTCCTTTCTGTGTGTAGTTTGCATGTTCTGCCTATATGTACAGTAGGTGGGCTTCTTCCAGGGAGTCCACCTAAAGGATAAGTCAAAAGCAGAAAACTAATTTCCCCACACGGTTCAATAAATTTTAAATTTCCTCAAGATGAAGATCCAAAAAATCAAATTTTCTCCATTCTTGACTGATGTGTTTTAGGTTGTGTTTTAGAACTTAGATATTACCATCTGCTATAAGACTTTCAGTTTTGATATGCCAAAATAGGCTAGCTGTTGTGAAAAAAGCTATAGATATATATATATATACATATAACTTAAAGGAACACTACAGTTATGTTGTTCCAAGAAACCTGGACCATTTTTATAGTTCTGCCTTCATTCCTATTGATTGTGATAACATTTTACTCACCAAATTTTTTAGTTGAGATCTGGGGTCCAGCAGATGGTTCAAAACAAGCTCGTATTTTACCATCTGTTTGAAAGAGAAAACGAAGACATTAAAATTATTACCCAAACTGTCCATTGTAAATGCCCATTATCTTTCGCATAGTGACCACCTACTTCAGTTTTGACCTATTATACTTTTTCTATGCACCATATGATCATTAATGCACATTTTGGACATACAATCTTTCCATTTCACTTAGTAAACCTGAGGGCACCCCGAGAGCCTATATCATCAACAATTTTATAGGCTAAAAACTTCCTCTGGATTCTGGATCCAGAATCACCTCCAAAATTTAATCACTTCTTCCTCTTGACATTATCTATCTGCACCCCAAATTTCATCCAAAGCCATCCATAATTTTTTGCGCTATCCTACTAACACACAAACAAACAGATAAATAACACTAGTAACCTCCATGGTGGAGGTAAGAAGTGTTTTAGATATTATTCTGTTATTCTATGGGTCAGATTTGTACACCTGCACGTTTCTACTGCGTCATGAAACTTTCTATGCTTTGAATGCATGATGGTTCCTATTTTGAGCCTGCCATTACCAGCCATAACCAGCCAACCAAAACAGCCATAAGCTCTCTGTTTATTACATTAAAGCTCCTTCTGGTTGGAGATTATTTAAGCCAAAACTCAACAACCATACAACTCCCTCATTCTTCAAAGAATGCTGTGATTTAACATGAACTAACCTGCACATTCTTTCTCCAGACCAAAGGTAAAAGCCAGATTTCAGCAGAGCCAATTATGGAATCCAGCACATCAGTTCTTATCCTTCTGATCTCCTCCCTAAAGTTTTAGCTGTCTGATTGTCGGAGAGAAAAAAAAAAAACCCCAGCAATGCTTTTCATGCTATGACAGATTTTTTTCCCCTTTAAGTTGACAATGAATTGCGGTTTTGAATGCAGATCATCTCCTCTAAATGTAAGATAACACAGCTGAGGAAGAGCAGCTACACTTAAATGCAAAATTGGGATTCATTCAAAGGCAAATAAAAAAAAAGATATCACAGTAAAATCCTTTAATAAGCCAGCTAAAGAGCGACATTTTCAGCGCTGTGGAGGAAAACACAACATTATACAAATCTGTATAATTTCTGAAGTTTTGATTTTTTTTTTTTTTTTTTTTAATACAGTCTCTCTTGGATGACATCAGAGCTCCTGTGCGTGTTGGTCAGTGATTTTTTGAAGGCAGATGGAGGGAGAAAGGGTAAGAAAACATAACAGACAGTGTGATTACCTGCACCTGCCATAATTTTCTTGTTTGTTTATGCCCAGGCCCACCAGACATGAACAATAGACCTNCCCCCCATTCCTCACCTTGTAGCTGATGATTAAAGTCTCCCCTACTGCGCAAATAACCTCTCTGTCATTTCTTTTCCTTCTCATACACTCTATCACACAAGATTTATCTTCCACTTCTTCTACCTGAACACTTGATGTCTCTAGGGGCCAGGAAAGTGAGGAAAGGAAAGATAAACACAAGCAGTTGGTGTGGATGGAGCTAGAGAAGGACCAACTGTACCTGAACTTTGGACTTTAGCCTGTAGAAATTATAGTGGTTTTGAATCAGCACTTCCACACATCACCCGAACAGACATAAGAAACTTTCAGGGTGAGATGCCACTGCTGCTGCAGCTGATATTATTCACCCAAAGTTTGTTCGACTCACTTTGCAGCTGAGTTGTTGACTTGCAAGTAACTCATATTAACGGAACTCTCAAGTGTGTCTCGTCAGTTCACATAGTTGGAGTTACTCAGCATTTTTAGAGCAAAGAACACTTGAGAATTGAATGTAAATAGAAAAACAAATTTAAATTCTACTTACGTACAACCTAAAAAAGTGACTTCATCGCTTTACTACGATGAAACCAGATTATGATTGTCCCTCCATCCCTGAGGAAACTGCACCTGACTCAAGTTTGTTTGTCTGAATGTTCATCCCATCTCGTATATATATTATTCAATGACTCATGTGCTTGCACTGAGCTCAGCTTGTCTTTCCAAGGCAGCAAAAACCCTGATGTTTTCTTTGTCTGTGACCTCAGGCACAGATGGCCTCCAGGGAGCTTCAGGCTGCCACAGTCTTCCTGCCTTTATGCTTGTTAAAGTAAAATATCGAAGTCTCCAAAGAAATCTGTGCAGAATAGACAGAAGAAGAAATCTGCTGGTATAATGATATAATATGAGAAAAAATAGCAATGTAACTTGCATAGTAAGATGTTAAAAATGGAATATAGCTGTGCATTTCCATACATACTCTATACTGTACTGTCCTGCTGTGTGTATGAGACTCAGAAGAAGGATATGAACATGCAGATGTGTATCTCCACCATATGAAATCCAATCTATATGCATAGCTATGGACTCCCAGATACACTCATCTCCTATCTCTGTCCCTCATTTATTCTCACGTGGATTCCCTCTTTCCCATGGGCTTTCCCAGGTTTCAAAGAGCCCTGCTTCCTGTCTTTAGAATTTCACCGACTCAATCCTTATTGTGACTGACATTTAAATAGGACTGGATCCAGAGAGGAGAGAGCAGAGACAGAGAGGAAATGAAGAAAAGAGTGAGAATTTAATTCTCTAAAGTATCAGACAGATAATCAAATGTGTGTCAATATATGCTTTGTTACCAAAGTATATATTGACACACATTTGATTATCTGTTCCTATCACTACTTTAAAAACTACATGTGTGTGTCTTTCATCCCCATCTCTCCCTCTCTCCATTGGTCTTTCTTCCTGTCCATCAGCTGCAATCTATGATTAAATAACCACTAAATCGTCTTTAGAAAAGGGCTTGTGGTAATTGGATGCACTTCAGGGCAAGACAAATGAGGCAGTCAGACAGATGGCTTTCAGGAACTTAATGATGCATTTCTGATTCATTGTAATTGGCTATGGGAGGTATATACCCTAGGACGTCTGGGGGAGAAGATGGGGCTTAGCCCAATCTAGCCTTACATCCTCTGAACTCTGCACCTCCCTAGATGGTGTCATTCAAAGGTTTACAGTGACAGAAAGCTTTAAAAGGTCCCCTCGGGCTTCTACGTGTCAAATGATGGCAGCCCATCACGTATTCATGTCTCTGTTCTTTTTCTTTATTTTTGTTCTTTTTTTTCCTATTAAGTTCCATGTGTACATTAATTTTAATTTTCATTATGTCTTAGAGAAGTTACCTGCAGTCTCTCTTTCTCTCTCTCTCTCTCTCTCTCTCTCTCTCTCTCTCTCTCTCTCTCTCTCTCCCTCCCCTCTCTCTCTGTCTCTCAGGATGGAGTACGGGGGCAGAGGGGAGAAAGGTTTCTGAGAAGAAATGATTTATTCCTAGGCATTTTGCAGGGAACATCATGAATAAAATTCAGAGCTAAGTAAGCATTCACACACGGCTCTCTCAGTGTTTCCTCTGGTCCCTGTGGAGAGAGGAAGATGGGATGTTTCCCTTCACGGTGTGTGTACTCTTTTATCCCTCAAGTTTGTCAGGGAGGGGATTTAGCTTGTATTTTACTGCATATTTGCTTCATAATGGAAATTGTGTTCTGATCATTACTTTCTTACTTTTTCCATTAGAAAAAGAACTATTTTTCAGCTTACAACAGCAGCTATTCAAGCAAACATGGCCTTTGCCGCCTGGCAACAGTTGGCAACAGTGAGTAGACTTTTTAATTTATGGCTACCTGCAAACTTTTAGGTGAGTTAAGGATAGATTACACTTCCACACGTTCTTTCTGAATCATATCCACTTGAATTCTTCACTCACTTCAGCTCAGCAAAGGTTTTGCTGAAGTCATGGCAATGATGGAGAGAGTTTTCTTCACAACTTTTGAACATAATAGCAAGACTCTCTCTCCGACCTTCAAAAACAAGCTGGAATATTGTGTTAGACTGAAAACATGTGATTCTTGTTGAAGTCAAAAGCTCTGACTTTTCAGAGGAAGAAAAGCCTTGATCACATGCAATCACTATAGACAACTCTCTCCGACTTCATTGCAGCACCGGGTTTCTGTCAGTGGGCTAAATATTCATGAGAGGACATGAAATCTACTGCTTCAACATGAAGGTGAAGCTTTGAATTTCAGTGGTTTCTTCCTTTAACCCTTCTGAGGGTTGTGGATATGATCAGATTGCTTCTGTAAACCTTCACATTTGCTCTGGAGGAGGCTGAAAATGAGACACGAGAGTATATATATGTGCCACAGAAACCTGCATATTGGAGACTGAATAGCTGAAGAGACTGCCAAAAAGGATTTTAGATGCAAGTTGCACCATATATTCATAAAATCACAAAATCCACTGAATATTTTGTCTTGATGGCAAAAATGAAAAACTGTGCTTCCACCCAGAAAAAATTATGTTAAATGGTTTGATGTTGTGGATAATTGGCTTCCATTTTTTCTTGAATCCCTTTCTTTTTCACTGCGCTTTGTGTCACTTTATGACAACAACAATGACAACATTAGAGGACAGTTAGTGCTCTTTAAACATAAAATACTGAGTTTATCAATGAGAACTGAAGATGAAGAAAAATCCAGGCAGCCTCATCAAAGATTAAAAGAGAAAGAAAACTGCTAAAGAGAATTCACACTAGGGTTAGCTGTTGTACTTTTATGCTGTCATAGTTTATGAATGTCAACAAATAACTTCTACACCACTAAGAGACACCACAGCAGAATTTAAAAGCTTACGAACACAAACAAGCTGAAATTGAGAAAGCTTTAGTGGCCACTTCAGAAAGGATTTTTTTTTTTTTTTTTTTTTCAGAGATGACCCTCATAGACACACCACACACACACACACAGTGCCTGTTTGTTCGCAGTGCTCAGGATGCAGTGAAACAGCCCTCAGGCATTTTGTGGTTCAGCGTCATTCTTTGGAGGATTTCCATAACACCACCCACACCTGGAGCACCCCCTCCTGTGAGCCAAACAGACTTTTTAACACTGGTTCTGTGTGACAGTACTGCAAAATGGTGTCAAATAAAACAGCAAAATGCTCATTAACAACCAGCCAGACTGTGATAAAGAGAAGACCTGTAATTTGGCTCCATTAACACCAAATCATCGCAACACAAATAGACTGTGTAGTGATAATAGGAGGTATGATTGATAGGCTCTTAGCCTAGTGTTAAAGATAAAACCTAGACGTGTTGCAGTTGTTTTCTCATTCCAACTTGACACACTTCTGCCAACAATGCCAGGGGGGATTTTAATTTCAGTTTCATAAACGTCACTTTCATGGCTGTCCGAAAAATTCTCAACAGCTGATATGACACTATCATCATCTAGGAAAAACTGGCTCCAGCTAAAGACTTTAAATGCATGGTGGCTTAGTTTGTCCATTCAAATGATTGCAGTTGATGTACAAAATCGCCTTAGGAATTATATTACTTCCCTTGCTCCCTTCCTCGTGTATCAGGCTCAGAACTTATCAATCAACCCTCATACTTCAATAGAATATAGGAAGTAGTACTATTTCAAAAAATAATAATTATTACTGCTAAATTAAAGATGAACTTTTCTGTTAAAACCATCCATTTACGGTGAAGACGAGCACAATTTTTTCATCCATTGTGGATCTCAGGTCAATATGATCCAGGCTGCCCTTGTCTTCATAGCAAGTGAAGAAAAAGTCAGTTATGCATGTTTTTACAGACAGATACGGTGCAGCAGATACAGGAAACCTACTGCCTGACAAAGGGAACATCTCTATACTCAGTGAGATCATTAAAGTGAAGTAAAAGAGAGGAAAAGAGGAGAAATGGGTAAAAAAGAGGGAAGGAGAAAGTAGTAGATCTTGAAGGCCTTTGAGACAGGCTCAGCACTTATTGGAGAATTAATTAATGGAGCTGCTAGAACATGGAAAAAAGCAGCAGGTCCCTTGCGATTCACTCCGATATCGACACACTTCTTATTCGCTTTTACAAACATCAATGATTGTGAAGAAGAGACTTGAATATGACTGGGGATGACTCCAGACATCCTGTTACAAGAGAGAAAATCAATGTTGAATGTATAACTGTGTAAGTTTCATTACTGCTTCACACTTCCTTATCCTTTCTTTTGGATACCATGTTCATTCTCCTCTATTTTCCATCATCTTCCTTTCCTCCTCTGAAATAACTCCAGCTCACCGGTGTGTGTGTGGGCGTGCAGCAACACAGCACCTCACTGCTAGGACAAGAATACACACTGTTGTTCTCGGACACACCGGCTGTTGGGGGATTCGAGCATGGACAGGCTCATTAGAGGTGCTCATCGCTGTGTGGGTTTGTGTGCAAACATATTCTCACCCAGAGAATCCTCTTCCACTTAACAAAAATATAACTCAGTTTGTAATGCAGTTAAGTTAAACTCCTCTCATTAAACTGCAAAAGCCCTTAACTCTCTCTGCTAGATTTGGTTTGTTATTTATATGTCCCTGTTCTGCTGCGATGCAAAAAAATCTAAACTGTGAGCTTGCATCCGATCTAAATAAATCCCAGTACAGGCTGTGAATACAAATATGTTGCATTCACTGTCTGAGAGATTTTTAAAATACTGTAAAAACTATATTCAGTCTTTCCCACAGGTGTAAAATACTAATTATATTTAATCAAGTATTGAGTATTGGTACTTTACTTGAGTATTTACATTTTGGGAGGCACTCTTCTTGTGCTTCACTACAAGAAGCACAATCTTTCAGAGGGAAAAACTTTACTTTTTACTCTATCTGATGGCAGTAGTTATTAATTACTTTTCAGATTTAGAACGTTTCATTCAAAACATGAGATAAGGTCATAAACTATCACTAATAATGTATTTTTTTCCTTCCTTCTTCCATCCCTCTTTTTCCTTCCTTCCCTCTTTCCTCCCTCCTTCCTTTTTTCTGTTTTCCTTGTTTGCTTTCTGTCTTCCGCTGATATGAAAACATTAATATCCTCAAGAACTGAAGATACATACAAGGTTTTTACCCAACAACAAAAGTAAACTTTACTCTTCTTCACTATAAGTAATTATACTTTTGGTACTGAAATACATTTTACTGGCAATACAATAGTTGTTTGTTTTTACTTCAATTAAAATCTGAATGCAGGACTTTTACTTGTAGTTTATAGTATAGTAAAGTAGTTTTCCATTGTGATATTGATAGTTTTACTCATGTAAAAGTACTTGAATGCTTCTTCCGTCATTGTTCTTTCTAGGTTTTTTGTTTGTTTGTTTTGCCTGAGCTGAAAATCATCCTGGCGCCCAATGTAAGCAAAATGTATAATGTATAAACCAAATATATTCAGCATAAACACCTGCATGAAGTGTTGCAAATAATTCAGTAACAGTCTGCTGCTGGGATCAGTACATGCTAAGGATGTTATGCAAATAATATACTGCGAAAGCCATTCAATGTGTAGGAAATGAGTAACTTTTAATTGCGACTTTTCAAAACAACTCTCACTGTAAATGCTGAACATAAGGAGGGTAGATCGATGTTAACACTGAAACATCTGAAGCACCAACCAACCAAGATTTGAGCTGCTTTATGTGACTGAACGGGAAACAGATGGTTACCAGTTGTGAAAACTAAAGCTGCTGTATTTTGTTATTTTGTATGACTTGCTGCGACCTCACTGAACACGTTTGTATGTTTGTGAACACTCCAGTATGTCAGAACGTTCTGTCATTGCTTTTTTTTTTTTTAACAGGCAGATTTCCTCAGAGCTATTCTATATGAAGCTACTGACAACTTATGAACAAGTGTGCATGTGTGCATGTGCATGTGTGTGTGTGCATGTGTGTGTGTTGAGTATGTGTGTATGAATCTCTCAAATCTCTCAAGAATTTTTGTGCAAGGCTCATTTGCAGTGCACATTAGCCGAAATCCTCTTGTGTTTCTACTAATTTTCCTCAATTTGTCTCCATTAACATTTATCTGAGAGGCATTTCAGAGTTCAAAATTCACAACAATTCAAAAATATTCATTACAGAGGTTGGGTTTGTGTGTGCGTGTGTGTGTTGGAGGATGGTGGGTGGGTTGCATCTGAAGAGATCGTGGAATTCTCCCTGTGCAGCAGAGAAGAAACACCCAGGTATTTGATCAAATGCCAGTTGCAAAGCTTCACTCATGCTGATACAGACTGAAAAGGCAGCAGGAGAACTGCAGAAACGCTCCTGGCAGGAGCATTAACTCGACTTGAAATGCATTTGTTTCACATCACTACAGGGATAAATCCTTTTCATCTGGAGATCATCCATTTACAGTATTATTTTATAGCACAAACCAGAATATTTATTTGAGGAAACCCACTGAAAATGTCAATTCTTTTAGATTTAATAAAAAGCTTATTGCCACCACATTTGCTGTTATACAGGACTCAGTAAATTTGCAACGAAGAATCAATAGAAAGTAATTCTTTATTGTACCTCAAAGAACAACGGTGAAAATAGCTACAGTCCATCAGCGATAATCCTGCACAGTTACGCTCTTTACCCTCTTGTGCAAAGTTAGAGATGAATAGTCAATGGAACTGCAGAGCAAATTGTAAGCACAAAGAAATCAATGACGCAGATGAGGAGGGAAGAATGCACCCAACTTCAGGCTTATTTTGCTTTTGTGCTTGTAATGGTATAGACAAACTCCTCTCCTCCCTTCACCTCACCTCTCCTCATCACTCCTCACCCCATCACTCTTCTTCTCACACCATCTCTCATCTCCTCACCTCGCCTCTCCTCACCTTTTCTCACCCCCTCACTTCTCTCCTCTCCTCACCTCTCTTCACCCCATCACTCCTCTCCTCATCAATCCTCACCCCATCACTTTTCTCCTCACCTCTCCTCTCCTCACCTCTTCTCTTCGTCTTTGAGCTTGGCCCTGGTTTGACAGTTGGTCAATGTGGCAGCAAAGCAGAGTTTGACATAGCTCATCTTGAATCTTGTAAATGATGTTGAACTGATGGAAATACTGAAATGTTTTTTTTCTCACTCATAATACTTCTGATGTTTTGCATTTGTCTGTTGCAGCAGTTTATTGTAAATCAAAAAGGTCAAGCCTGCCCTTGTGGCCTGTGGAGATCTATATTTGTTCTTATAGATATGGATCAAAACCATGATTTATATGTACAGCTATGAAAGCTGTTAAAACCAAGACAAAACATTTTTTTTTAAACAATTACAATTCAAAGTCAAAGATCACTGGCAAACAAATTAAGGCCCCAGAAATGACCAGAGGATAGAATCCATATCTATGTACCAGTTTCAGAAAATGCACATTTCTGAGCTTCATAAAGCAGGTATTTATGGGAGAGAAGCCATTTAGAAAGAGCTTATATCCATATTCAGTGCACACAGATACAATACAGCCCTGAGCAATACAAAAGTAATATATCTAATGAGTCATATTTCCATATTTCCTCTATGCCTTTGAGTTTACAGTCAGAGAAAAATACAAAAGATGCCTTCAAGCTGGTTGAGAAAACAGCCTCATAGGAGCCATAAGGGCACGACACCATCAAAGCATATGAAGCTATTGTACAGAAAACGGTGAAATATAAAAACTAATTATACAATTGTTTCATGCCACCAGGACCAGTCAAGTGCTAATCAGTAGATCTAAACAAAGTTAACCTTTATGTGAATCCTTTATATGAGCAGAGAGTATGAAGCATGTTCATTCCTCAAAGGACTGAGGGTTGACCGCGGGAAAAACTGAGCCAACATTCTGCTTTAAAACAGCATTTAAAAAAGATAAGTGAATTGTGCCTAATACCACTGCTGGAACTGAATTAGACTGTAGAATGATCCCATGTCTATGAAAAAAGAGAGAAACTGACTATGCTGGATGCACTCTTTAATTAGGGATGTGTTTTCTTCTTGCATTCCCATAAGACACTGTGCATGTATGTTTTTTCTAAAGAGGAGTGCTCCATTTCCTATTTGTATCTCCACTAAAGCAGGTGCTGCAGTCTTTTATTTTGCTCAAGGACACTTTGGCAATCATGTGGGTAGGCTGTCACCGAATAAAACTGTGACCTTTAAGGCACAATTAAGGCCTCTCCTGCAGTGCTCTAAGCTAATTTGAACATATGTGTGTCGTGTGTTTGCGTCACATTGGCTTCATTACAATGATAAAGGCACCTGTAATTGCTTTTTCTCTCTTTCCAGGTCTCAATTTCTGAATCCAATTTGTGACTCTGGCCAGCCAATAGCAACCGCTCACAGATGCCGTCTCCAGTCTGAATTTTACAACTGCTTGTGTTCATAAAAGGATATAATGACTTCTGGATAACTGAATGAAGCAATTCTGTCGTTTTAAACCATTTCAATTACACTGGAACACTGGAAGATCACCAAGTACAAAGGAGGTGTGGACATGAGATTCTCTATCACATGTTCATAAAAACATATCATAGCTGTGCTTATCTAGTTCATCGCGTAACCAACCTGCCATCGACAGGTTTGCTTGGCCTGACAAACGTGTGCGTGTGAGTGCGTTGCAGTGATAAGCATGTTCCATGTACTTCCTATAGACCTCAGCAGCCCATGAGGACCATTCGCTCTCTCTCTCTCTCTCTCTCTCTCTCTCTCTCTCTATCTATGTAGGAAAACAGAATGGGACTTTCACTGTACATCAACAGCTCGAATAGGTTGTATAGATTTTTCTGAATGCAATTCTAGCAAGAGGAATGAAAACTATGAATCTGTACACAGTGGCGGGTCTGTCTGTGGACGTATGATATGGCTTGTAGTTTATTTTTCTTAGCATTTTTCTGTGTAAATGAGACCAAGTTATTGATTTACAGTACAAAAGGCAGCACCTTTTTTCTCAGTCAGGTTTGTTTTCTTTACTTTCTTTCTCAAATGTATTATAAGTTTGGCCAAATTCCAACTCTGTCTCTTCTTTTTCTTTTTCTTTTTTTTTTTTTTTTTTNTTTTTTTTTTTTTTTTATCTTTCTCATTGTCTTACTCAAAGCCAGCTTTTGAGCTTTGGAATAAATTTGCTCTTGTTGGAGGATGACATTGGCAGAGTGGAAAACATCACAAAAACTATTCAAAGAGGGAGTCAAGAGTGCCTGTGACACTTCTGTATTTGCTTGCATTCAAAATTTAACATATTTTGATAGGGAATAAATTAGATATGTTATGTGAACTGATGCTTGATGCTCCTTCGCTAAGCTGATTGTAAAAGCTGCTTTTGGTTCAGTCATAGCAGAGAACAGATCAACTGAGGTATAATCTTTAACAAGAACCAACCCAATAAAATTGAGTGTGGTTACATGTAAATAGCAGTGAGAATTTAAATCTCATCTATTCAGAGGACTTCTCCACTTTATGTCTCCCACACAGATGAGCACTCCCATTTTGGAACATGAAACAAAAGGCAGTGAAACCCTAACGAGGAGGAAGAGGAGGAGGATGTCGCTATCTGTTGGAGCCCATAATAGGCTGGACCAGGAGCAGTTTGAGACAATCATGGTCTTTTCAATCAGTTTCAGATGGTGTGATTAGAAAGTGATCTACAGCAGGCAGCATCAACCACCTACCTCATTTTTGGAGCCATCAGTCTGTTTGCTGAAGAAATGGCGTTCCTCCTTAACTCAGGTAGACAGGCATCAAATTGGCCTTCCTCCTGATCCTTAGTGGGCCTGGATGAGGAGAGATCACACATATCTGTATGTATGAGACAGAGAGGGACAAAGATAGAAAGTATGAGATGTCTTTTTGGTAAAACAAGAAATCCTCCATACACCATATGCTTTAATCAAGAACCAATGTTTCACACATGAAATGAGATATCCCATATGACACTATGCCCACATGCACAACTAATCACATTAAGGCATTGCAAGTTGCTATGGAAGTGTTGAAGCAGGTTAACGTTTGGTGAAGCCTGTCCTTTCCTCTCATGATGGGTTTCAGCTGTTCATGTAAACAATCAGGCAGGAATCTTTCCTCACATAGAGTCTATTATGCTAAAATGAGTTGAAAAGGATGTAACAAAAAGGAAAAGTGAGGAGGCAGCCTTGAAATACAAATTATGAACTTAAAACAAAGTTGAAGCTGATTTGCAGACATGCAGCGAGTTGGACAAAAACAGCGAAATTATTTTGATTAGGATTTTTTTACACCTCCAAAAAGCTCCACTGAAATAAACTCAGAGTGATTATGTGGATCCACATGACTGGTGCTCAGTAGCTCTCCTTAGAGGTTACGACAGACCAGACAGGTCCGGAAGGTCTCAAATGGGGAAACCAGGTCCTTTCAAATCACCTAATGCATGACTAATGCTCATTTTTCAGGCTGGCTTAAAATAACAGTTACTGTACATATAAATAAAAATATTATCAGTAGAGAGCAGAGCAACAGGCAGTGACTTGGCTTGTAATCACCTTTAAGTCTATTCTTATTTCAGGTAAAGAAGGTAAAATAAAAAGACACTGATAGCCACATGTTCCTTCCAGGAGGCTGGTGTGTCCTGTACTACAAACTCAACATGTACATTTAAATTAGTATAAGTATTTTGAGTTACCTAGGTTAAAATTCAATTAAATATCAATAACAAAATTGTATGTCTCCCTATGGGACTAATTGGAATAAACTGTATTTTTCTATGAATAATCATTTAAAATGGTATTATAAAGATAAATACTGACTAAGGAGCTTACACAGTCAACTCCAGCAGTTTGTGTTGTGTTGCACTCATTTTCCATCATTAACTTCAACCTGAATTTGATTAGTCTAGTAATAATTCTGTCAGACTGTCCAGACAGATTTGAATACCTGCGTTGTGTCATTAATAATAATAAAACAAAAAAGATCAGTCAGAGGAATGTATTGTAACTTGGTATTTAAACAATACCTGTATCATTCTCATTTAATTGTTTTTCTCTTTCATTTTGATGTTAGCTGCTAAAAGTAGCTGAGACATCTCATTTAAAAGTTAATTTCTCCATTTTATTCCAAGCAAAAATTGTAAATGGCAAATAATAAGGCCTAAATGATGATGTTTATGATGCCAATTACTCCAAAGAAAAAATATTATTTTCTGCAAGGTCCTCAGATGAAAGAAAGTCTGACACTGTCCTCTTCTGGTGGAAGATTAAACTGCAGGAAAAAAAAATGTATATTGTTTTGTTTCAATTCTATTATTTTTTTAAAAACTAATTGAGTAATATTGGACAAAATGTTGTACTACATGACTTCTGTCTTAAAAAAATATTATTTTGATTGTGATAATGGAGATTTATGACACTGCAATGGAATTATGTTTGGAGTATTTGGGAAAACCAGCCTTGAATACAAAATGAAAATAAACACTTCAAATAAAAAAAGGTTTCAGGTGTACCATATCAACATAAATGTTTAAAGTTATTAGGCTATTATTATTCGGTAACTTAATTTTCCTCAGGACTCATTAAAATACACAGGCTAACTGATGACACTTAAAACGGGAGCTCGTCTTTGTGCAACACTGCAAGTTTGCTTCGGATGTGGAATTACATATTTAGTTAAATATTTGATTATTTGTCTTATTTATGCATAATGTACATCTTCAACTCATTAAATAAACATCTAACAGCTTGCCACCTCATCAATTCTGTATCAGCATTGTGATTAGTCAAAATTAAGATAATTCCTCTCCCATGTTTCACCATGGCTCCTAGCAGATGGTGAAACACATGGAGCACTGGATGGTGCAGGCAGTAATATTAACATAAAAACAAAGGGTGAAACAGGAGAAAAACACAAGTGTGTAAAGGGTCTGTAAACTTTTAAATATGTTATGGGATTTAAAATTTGTTCCAAATCCCATTTGAACAATAAATTGTCAATATTTCAAAAACATGACTCCATCCTGTTATTGAGACCTCAAAAGAACCAATAACTGAAATTGTTCAGTATTACACAAAATCAAGAGGTCTCATGTTTTTAAACTTTTATATAAGATTATGATTTTCTTTTTTTTCCCCCATGTAAAGCGTAGTTTCAAAATGTCAGGCAGCATTGTGGGGGAGAAATGTTTCAAGTTTTAACATGGAATGAATTTTTGTTTCCTATGATAGCATCATTTCAAAGAGTTAAGTAGTTTTTGACAAACAACATTTTTGTTGATGTAATATGATCAAATTAAAGAACCGTTATGTAAAATATCATCCAAATGTGATACAAGTGCTGCAAAAATAATTTACATATGCTGTATTTACTGAGACTTCACTTCTGATGTCTCTAACATTAAATGTCCTGAAAATATTTTACCTCGTTGTGATTTGATTCCCACCTGCTTTGGCTCATAAGGTAGAGCGCAGAGATGGAAAACAGTGATGGCTACACGAGGCCAGGACTGGGAACCACTGCCAAAGCCAATAACTTTCTCATTAAGGGGTGTAACCAATCTTTATGAACTCTTCGTCTATTAACTGTTTAGTTTGAGTTTTCAATAGAAATGCTTCCATAAACAGGCTGAGTTGCACACATGTAACTACAGTTGCTGATACTCAGATTTCCCTACTTGTATTGTCAAACATCCACTAACTGCAAGATCTGATTTATAGAACAAAGACAGCATCTATTTAAGTTGTTGTTGAAAAAAGTCTGCATGTACATCACTTTTTTTTATTGTTATTATTCCAGCTCAAGTGTAATTTCTTGGTGATGAGTAAAGAAAGCCAAAATACTTTCTATAAACATTTATTTTATCTTTATTGGTCAGAGGAGACCAGTTCAGACAATGACTCCATATTGTTTAAGAACGTCTGTGTACTTTGCAATCTTGCTCTCCACGTTCTTTTCTGCCTGCTTGGTCAGCTTCGCCAGTGTCTTTTTCTTGCTGTAGCGGAGTTTGGACTTCTCTTTTCTCTTCTCCTCCAGGGTGGCTGTGATGGCCTGGTACTTCCAGCCAACCTCATGTGCCAGACGCCCAAGGAGGGCAAACTGAGGGACAGATCAGAATATTGAAGTGCACACTCATGGCAGACATCCCCTACGTTTAGGGGGCGATTTTGTCTTATTAGTATTATATTTAAAAAATTAGTGTCTTCTTTAAGTTTCAACTTTGAGGCACAACTTGTCATTGACTCAACTCAGCAATCAGATCCATAAAGTTTGTTTCATCATAAGATTAGCTTTGAGATAAGAGGCTCATCAGTGCTGCATATGAAGTGTGTCTAAAGTGAAGCCTTGATTGCATGTCTGTCAGAATCCATCCCTAAAAACAAACTGCACTGAAAGTCAAGCATTACAATCCAAGTCACTGACACTCACCTTGCGAGTGGGCTTCAGACGCACAATCTTAAGGGCAGCTGGGACAACCATGCGCTTCCTCTGTTGAGGGAAAAAAAAAAAAAAAAATTTCAGATAAAACAAGAAAACAAAAATCCATCTACAAAAACGACAGCATGTCTCAGATATTATTTATTTTCAAGGTCAATACTCAAACAAGGTAGGTAAGGATATAAATTCACATCACAGACAGCAGCCTTAGCCACATTTAAGGGCTAGACAATATATACACAATAACACTTCTGGTCTTTAATGTAACTGTTCACCTTGTCGTAGGGTGGGGGGATTCCATCAAACACCTTCAGCCTCTCCAAAGCAGCCTGACCTCTCTTGGTTTTGTGAGGGAGCATGCCTGGTAAGCAGAAAAGATCAGATCAGTATAGCTTCAATTCCATCAGCACAGCAACTATGTCAAATAATTTGCCCAAGCACAGAACTGCTCTTACTAAACTCGGCAATCAGATCCGTGAAGTCTGTCTCATCAATAGATGGACAGTTTCGAGATAAAGAGTTTGCTGTCAAGTAAGGACCAACTTTTGTGCTGGGTCAAACACAGCACTACAGACATTCTGCTCTTGAAAAGTTCAAATCATAATTCATGAAGAGAAAACCTGTTAATGTTATATTTCCTGATTGTCAGGTGTTTGACACTCAAACAATTTGAGAAACTACTTGACCAACAGAGAATCTCAACTGAATTTAATCAGTTTCTTTTCTACTCAAAAACACTGCAGGCCTCAATGAATTCAATGAAATCAGCCATATGCATATCCTTCATATGCAGCCAGCTCAGTTTATGAATGGCATATTTAAGAGCTTTTCAGATCGTAATGCGGCAAGCTATTACCTCTATTCATTTTAATGACAGCATAGTGGTCACAGTGCCACAGGTACACTTTAACCAGACTAGTCAGACTATTGCTGCTAGAGTCAGAGCGGACCACAGGTTGTTGCTGTGATTCCAGTGACTTGTGAGATCAGTGAAAGCCACTGTGATTGTGGCTTCCCAGTCCCAAAAGGGCCTTTCAGTCAAACTGACCTGAGCTCTCTCAAGTCACACGAGCAACTAAAACAGAGCAATCTGAAAATTGCACTATTTATGTTCAAAAAAATTCTGAGTCAAAAGCTCAAATAATTGACAATTTATCCATTCAATGTAAGTAAGCGTTTGGGAGATGATCTAACTTTATCCTCAATGTAAAGGTTTTTCATCACAACTATTACTACTGTTCCAATTCTGCTGTAAAACATTCTCAGTAGAGTTAACCTTAATTCTCACCTCTGACCGTCCTCCAGAAGATCCTGCTGGGAGCTCTGAAGTGGTACGGTCCACGAGAGGGGTTGGTGTTCATCCTCTTGCGCAGGAAAGCCAGATACTTCACTGTGGAGAAGCCCATCACACAGAGGTCATTAGGACATTACATATTAACAACAACATGACATCAATATGTATTGCTGATGTCTCAGATGGTAGTGCATGTAAATGTAGTCTCATGGTCTGTTAAACTCGAATTCTACTGTGGTAAAACATCACTGACAACAAGCATATCAACCATAAAGTACAGTGGGCAAACAAAATACTCACGTTTGTTGCGGTAGAAGTTGCCAGAGATGTTGATGCCTTCACATCTCACCACTACCACTTTGTGTCCTGCAAAAAACAAAACAATGCTTCAATATGTCTCATTAAAAGTATATAATCACCAATTAATGCTAAGTGTATATCTGTCTCAGATGGTAGTGCATGTGAGTTTTCTCATGGTCGTTAAACTCAAGCAAGGCAGATAGTCGATCATCATAGACAATTTGAAACAATAGAGCAGACTAGTATGGTACACAGTGCTCAAAGGGCTACTGGACAGGGTTACCAACTTGCCTCAACATTAGGAGTTATGGCTAGACTTACCCAGCAGAACCTGCTTGGCCACGATGGCAGCAAGCCGACCGAGCAGATGGCCCCTGCCATCAAGCAGCAGAACCTAGGGGTCAAGAGGAGAAGGCGACATTGTGAAGATCTTTAATTAAAAGTAAAACTAGCTTCACTATGAACAGGCACTGAAACGTTAGCTGATTTTGCGATTCTATTATTGGCCAATGGCTGCCATTGTCGTTAGACTTGCATTTTCAGACTATCAATGCTCCTGAACAACGCTTTGATGAAGTGCATGAGCTCCGTAACAATGACCACATGGGAAACAGTCTTCATTTAGCAGGCAGGTAAGTTAATACTAATCTACGTCCACGCATGCTGACACGTTACCCAGCATGCTAACAAGTTATCTTTAGCATTCACTACAGCACTGTATACAATCGTAACACATGGATACCTTCCAAATTCATTTTCGATTGTTGTTCAATTTTACATCTAGCCAGTTTAAGCTAGCTAGCTAACAGCGTTGGCGTCAGGGAAGGAGCCATGATGAAGGCATGTCTACTCAGCTAAAGCTAGCTGACTTACATTTACGATTAATCGGGCTAAAACGCAGTCTTAAGAAACAAGCAAAACAAACCAACTAAAACATCAAGTAGTGCTGTAATAATTGCCCGTGTGTCACCGGTAAAAGACAGTTTTTGCCGTCATTATAAAGCAAAAACGAGCATTATGTTACTCGCGCTGTATCCCACCTTAATGAACCGGTCCGCCATGATGTGCGAAAAGAAAGACAAACGGGGCTGCCCGTGGTAAAAAGCAGGGGATGATGGAAATGACGACATCAGGAAGTGGGGAATTTTTTTAAAATAAACTTTATTTAAATAAACAATTTGCAATAAGGTACAAAAAGTAATAGGTAAAGTCAAACAATGAAATGCAAAGACAACAGCAAACAGAAAAAGTGAAACGATGCTCGAGGGTTACATTTCAGAAGTACAGAGATTTGCAACTGCAGAAATCGTCTTGATAGCCTTACAATTTAAGCTAAGTGGGGAATTTATGTGTTTATGTGTGCAAAAATGTTGTCCGTTTTGCACATCAACTGCATTCAGCGCACGTCAGTGACATCTGCTGGTGGGGATGATCTACTGCAGTGAACGACTGAGAGGCAGTTTAATTTGGGATCATTTTTATGTGGTCCATGAACGTGCAAGTGCAAGAGTTGTTGTATTTTTTTAATGTTTTTTTTTTTTTAATTATTGTTTTCAGTTACAGTGAATGAAAAAAATATGTTAGTAACTGCCTTGCCATTAGCGCTGTATCTAATTTTCTATAATTCACCAATTCTTTAATATAAAGACCAAATATTGATGGGGTGAAATATTTCCAATTTGAGTAATAGCGAAGGATATATATATGACAAAGACCTCAAAAAACAATATTAACAGCAATTTGGGCCGATTACATGTTTTTACCAATAAGTAAAGGGGTGTTGACATTGAAATGATTGTGTTAATGCATTAACATACACTAAATGCAAATTTATGTATGCAAATGTTAATGTATGTTCATTCATTCAGGCCAGAAACTTTGTCATGCAGATAATGCCAGAATTTCTGTTAGCTTGGCCTTCTCTATACTGATCAGCATTATGCTAACAATACTGTTTTCTACTCAGTGTGTCAACCTACTTTGTTTGTATACAAAGTTACAGTTTTCGCTTAAGTGTTTTTGTCAAGTTAGACAATGTTTATAGTAAATTACAGAGGTTGGGATTAAACCATTGCTATTGTCAGTACTATTATTTGTAAGCCATTGAATATATCTTCCGCATTTAGAGTGAGATTGTACACTGGAGTTGCAGTTCTAATACATTTACATAAGTATGTGGACATCTATCACGTGTATATGTGACCTCTCTGTTAATGTGCTTAATTTATAGTTATGGATACATGTTGCTCTAATGACTGCATCTATGTTCAGTTTATACGTTTACCTTTTTATAGAAAAATAGTATAGTGTTACCACAGTCATTTACATGACAAATTTATTTATACACAGAGGTGTAGCAGTATAATGTTTTTACAGCTTGTGTCACTCAAAATGCCATGGCAACAATGATTCTTTAATGACAACTCTTTTAATAACTTTCAAGCATTTACAGAACAAACCGCCCAGACATCCTCAACTGGCCTGGCAAGACTACATGCAGCAATCTGGGGAAATTAAATAAAGATGCCTGGCTGGTATGATGAGAAGGCTGGAACCTTTTTGGAGAATGTTACACTCAGTCATCATGCTTCAGTTTTCTGATTTTTCCCTTGTGGCGGTCAATCTCACGCTGCAAACGTTCAATCTCCTTTTTGTGGTGGTCAATTTCCTCCTGGTGGTGCTGCTTCAACGCAGCCAGCTGCTCTTGCTCCTTACGTCTTATGCACAGATAGAGAGATAGGCAGGTGTGTGACAAAAGGAGAAGTGAAAGATTCAACAGTGAGACAAAGAGGAAACAAAGGAAGAAAAGGGTGAGCAGAGAGAGAAAGGGAGAAAAGATAAGTCAGAAAAATATAGTAAGGGAAGGCTACAAGGAATAGAAAATATGGACTCGTGAGTTGTGGGTTTATAATAATAAAAAAAAAGAGGCAAAGACAATACTTATGGCAGGGCAGGGATTTTAGATCATGTCCAGAATTTCAGAAATGATGGGGTTATGGATATTTTTAACAAGGCACCAGAAAAGAGTCAGTCTATTTACAGTTCTCCTACGTGCATTAATGACCTAAAAGTTAATTCAAATAGCCTTTTGTCCACTGCCAGAAATAAAAGGGATGAAATACCAAATTCTGCTATTTTATTTGTGTGTCATGTTCCAAAGATATTAACTTTTAAAGACACTAATTCTGGAAATACTGGTATCAGTCTTTGAAAAAAAACCTAACATCAATTTTTTTATTTAAATGTTTATTTGGATAGGGACCGATGCAGAGACATAAGTCATTCATAGAATAAACTAATGCTGCACATCGTAGCATTTTTAGCCAAGGCTAGTTTACAAAGCTTGTCTCTAGTTGGTCTTTTACAGAGGTATATAATCCACAGTATAGTACAACATTAAAATGATTACAAAACAAAATACATACTTACGCAGGGTTATTGAGCAGGGTAAACAAATTGTAGAGCAAACTTTTTAATTTCCTTTTCTTTATCTCAATTCTTTTTTTTTTTCTCATATTGATATAAAGCACTTTGAATTACCTCTGTGTCTGAATGGTGCTGTACCAATAAACTTGTCTTTCCTTGTCTAAAACCTCCAAATTTCTTTTAAACTCTGCTGATTACAGTCCTGACATTTAGTCCAGTTAGTTGATTGCTGTAACAGAAATAAATACATACTTGAAGTACATCTCCTCTTCTGCAGCCTGTTTCTTTCCCATGGCTCCACCCGCCTCTCTAATGGACCCTCCACCTCCACCACCTTTTCCTGCACCTTTACCCAGTTCACCCAGCTGAAATGAGGATGGAAAATGTTTTTTATATATATAATACATTCAGAAAAACATATTTCTTGTGAATGACTCATAGATGCTTCAAGTCAAATATTTTCCAAGTTTATATCATTCTTGTACTTTGTTATCAAGACTTGGCATGTGATTTGCCTATGTGACAGCCAAAACTCCACTTAGTCAACTACAGTATGTGGAAAGCTTCCTATTGTGAAGGTCAACAAACAGTCATTTTCTGGAAAATAAGCAAGAAAACGGTGTCTTTGTTTGTGCAGGTGATAACAGAGAAAAGACCACAAGTTTTTATTTTACAATGCAGCCCACAAGCTACTCATTCATAAGGCCTAATTATTTTCCAAATAAAGGGGTTTGAGAGGTGACTTTTTCATTTAGACAGAATTTGCAATCTAAATTAAGCCTTACAAATTCCTCTTACTTAAAATCATGTCACAAGTTGGTCACACACTTGTCATGTATGTTTTGAGGGAAAGCCATTCGTCTAATTCGTTTAAAATAACCTGCCACGCCATGATAATTAAATGTAAGCAGTGTTTTAATCAGTTAATAGTGATTTTAATCACGACACCTAATTTTACCTGGTCAGATGACATTCTCAGCTGTGAGGTGAGAAAACTCCTGATGTTAGGCCTTAAAAAACTCGCCATGTTTGACACAACAGTGACGCTTGCCCTTGTCCACAAAAATACACCACAGGACGGCGCCATTTTCCCGTTGAGGGGTGACTAAATGAAATGAATGAATGAAACGTGTGAAAGAAAAACTGATAAAATACCAATCAATAACCTATTATTGCATTATATTTTCAAATTGGTCTTACATGGGAAACAAGTAATGAAATGTTTTAAACGAAACAAAAAAAGAATTCCTCTTTGCTCGTGTAATGGTACGGTCTCAAAATGGACCACGTGACTACGCCGCTGTTGACCTTCTGATGGTTGGAATTTAAAAACTAATCAATTTTATTTAGTCTTAGGTTCTTAAAACATGTTGTGACATATCAAAATATAAAAAACATTAAAAACTATGAATTTATAAAATATGTCATTGTGAGTCCTTCCGGGTTAAACACACACGCACACGAATAACGGACCTAATAAATTCATTACGTTGATTTACTGGAATTTGCCAAAGTGCTCAGCTTCTCAATTACCAAATAGTGGTAATTCACCAAATTTCAAACTTGACATTAATGTGTCATAAATCAAGTAAGTGTCTTCTCAAAGAATAATTAAATTTACTTTTATTATGATATAATAAAATCATAAAACAAACTCAACCAGTGTAAGACAGATGCTTTGATGGATTTTATTCACTGCTGCAAAGAAAGTATCCTCCCTTCTTTACCAAACACCAGCTTACATGGTGAAATACCAGGCAACTCTGGGCTGAGACTGGTCCAAAACCAAAAAGAAACTAACAACATATCAACTTAAAATTTCACACCACATTCAACATTTTCCATAATTCACTTCATACACCACTAGGCTATTCTTCAAACTTACATATGTACAGGTACGGTTGGAACCTTTTGTACAAGCAAGTGCATTAAAAAAGAAAAACAAGACCCCCTCAATGTTTGTAAAAAAAAAATTAAATTTACAAATCCAACTTAAATTCAGTCGAGCAGTTCTGCATTGTTCTGTACATGATTATAACCATTATCAAAACAAGGTGCAGG
The DNA here is from genome assembly GCA_014773175.1 of Lucifuga dentata. Taxonomy (NCBI): domain Eukaryota; kingdom Metazoa; phylum Chordata; class Actinopteri; order Ophidiiformes; family Bythitidae; genus Lucifuga; species Lucifuga dentata. The sequence goes on from VXCM01001402.1 coordinate 115,547, forward strand.
TTATTAGAGGCACTCAAATTTTGATAAAGCATCTACTTACTATAGTTTAATCTAGGATTGTGTAATGTGTCTTTTGAGTTTTCCTGGAGATATTGCTAAACAGGCAACAGTTGCACTTGTGGGACTACGCAAATCCTGGCTTGTGTATTTGCAAAAGCATTGTCATGATAAAACAAATCATAAAATACCAAGTAAGTTGTAGAATTAGCCACCACTTAAGCTGTTCCTTAAAAATTACTTTCATCCTTATGCTATTAAATTCTTTGTAGTTGGAAGTCATGTCCTCACCATCACAGTGGGAACTTGCAGAGTTTTGCAAGTAAATTCTGGGGTTTTGCAAATGTCAAATTGTCAATTGTTTTAGAATCAAACAAAAAGATACAGTTACAATTACACAGAAAAAAAATCATTTCAATAACATAATTTTCAGGTCAAACTTGTAAAATGTGACCGGAGTTCTTTATCAGCTTTTGTAAAAACATGTTGCTCTCGACAAGTGCATATCCAGTATCTCTGTATTGAAGAGCAAAGACTTAAGTTCAGGCTTACGATTCCTTCAGGCTGCCATGTGATAATGTGTTTTGGTTTTGTTTGAAGCAAACAATGCGCTATGGAAAGCTGTGGTCAAGTGATTAAACAATTTAAAAAAAGATTAAACATTAAGGGGGAAGAACAGAAACTTAGAAGACCAGGGTGCATCACAAGGTGAGGAGCGGTCTGCGGAGGCCCTTCGGAGGAGGCAGCGGTCGCTTCTCCCCCTTCCAGGCCCATCAGTCCTGCTTGACGTTGCCCAGGGCTCTGAGGCGCTCCAGCAGGGGAGGATGGGAATAGTGCCACATGGAGAACAACCAGTCAGCCACAGGGAAGCCTAAGTTGTCCTTGTTGAGTTTGATTAGAGCAGAATAAAGCTCTGAGGCTTTGCCCATGCCGCGCGCAAAGGCATCTGCCTGGAATTCAAACCTGCGACTCAGGACTGTCAGACAGAAGGACAAAAGCTGCAAAGACAAAATACGTAGTGAAGGAAAAGACTGAGATACTGGACTATGTTACCAGTTGCATAGTGCAAATCCTGTTTCATATGTATTTTCAAGAACATCAGAAAATTATAATGCAATTACACTGGTAATAACTCTGGAATTAACCGCTAAGCACTGATACTATGTTTATTTACGGGATCCCATAATCACCTCATTGTAAGGAGAGAAGATGAACTGGAAGATAATCATCAAGCCTATTAACGTGGGCTGGCTGTCAGTGAAGCCAAAAGCCACAAACAGCTCCTTACGTCCAATCAGAACAGCAAACAGAGAGAAGCACAGGAAGGAGTTCATCTGCAAAAAGGACAGTGGGCAGAAGCCATATGCACATTATTAACTTACATGTGTATATATGGTAATCCAATTGATCACACATTTCAATGTGTGATCAAATAATTCACCCTGGTCAATTTGTTGCTTTGGTTTGGTAGAGCCATTAAAGAGTTTTTTTTTCCTTCTTTAATGGCTGCATCAAAGTTAAACAACAAATTGATCCAATGACTAAAAACCTATTTTAAAGGGAGAAAATGATCAAATCCACACCTGACTGATGATGATATTCTTGACAGTATGACCAAGCTTCCAGTGGCCGAGTTCATGACCCAGGACAGCCAGGATCTCTGGGTTGTTGCAGCCTTGCTTCTTGTTCTGATATTTTAGAAAACAGGTCCATTTGTTTACAAGGAACAGGCAATATCAAATAGGTACTGTGAATGAGTTGCTGATGGGATGCATACAATAGCCTAGGTGTCCTGTAACACAGTGTGTACCGTATGTAATGTGTTTAATTTAAATAATACTATGACAATCATTCATTAGTCTCAGACTTTGAAATTATAAATGACTTTCAAAGCCTTCTTGGGTAAAATTCAAGACCTAAAAACTAGCAAAATCTGCAGAAAGACATGGCGGTCAAAATTAGACATCACAGAGACATATTTCACTCATAATCTTGTCAAGAAAGTAAGTATAGATTGATTAAGTGGAAGATTCACTAATCAATACTATCAAACACATTTAAGGCCAACCTTTCATTTTTGAAAACATGATAAGGAGTTGGATTTTTTTTTCTTAACATTGCCACATTTGGTAACTTTTCAAGACATTTAGAACCCATTGCAATAATCTAATAAAAGTCAATAAATTATTTTGCATTGCAACCTTGGGCTTGGTTTTTAACTCGATGGGTGTATCATCACTCTCTGCCTGCTCGGGCTGTGGCTCTCCACTCTTATTCAGAGGGGAGTAGTCTTCTAGCAGAGTGTCAAACAGCACAATGCGTTTGTTTTTGAAGAATCCATAGAAGTATGCATTGCTGTGTGATGAACGCTTGGAACCTGAAAAAATGTAAAAATTTTTAGACAATTAAATGAAGGCTGAAAGGCCACAATATTAGATATCCAAATATCATGAAACTATAATGAAGATTTAGGCATTTGGCTCCATGTACTAGAATTGTGAATTTAATATTAATGTCTTACCTTCTACTACATAAACTTTAGTGAGGGGAAAGCTGATACTCTGGGCCATAGCTTCAATCTCTGTTTTCAGCTCACCTTCTGGCAATGGAGTGAATTTGTCAAACAGGGGAGCAATGTAGTCAGCATAGATAGTTACGAGAACCTAAAAACAAAGGAGAGAAGCTGTATTAGAATTGAATAGAACTGGTAATATCAAATACCTATGTGTTACTTTTGAGTTATTCCCTCATAAACAACTGCAAGGTCTACAAGTCCTCGCATTGTTCAGTTCTCACACATCAAGGCTGACAAGGTGAATTCAGCACTAACCAGAGAGACAGCAAAGGTAAAAAGCCAGGCGTAGATGAAAAAGTAGTCTCCACCAATCTTGATGATGTACAGAAGCAGCGAGGTCACAGGAAGCAGGATACACTGGGTCACAGCAAACTTCTTAACAGCATCCTTAAGGAAGAACCCCAATGACTGGGAGGAAGAATAGATAAGAATATGATGAAAAGACAAATGGAGGCGCAAGGTGGGTGGGGGGGGTAAGATAATGGGGATCAGTCAGGATGTGTGCATATTTATGTGTATGTGACAACTGTGGCTGTTCAGCCTACGTACCTGCTGATTAAAACCGTGTTTCTCTTCAATGACAAATGTGTTGTACAAACTCCAGGGAAGGCCAGTTAAGGCGCTGAACAGGGTGGCAAGCGTCAGAAATGCAAGGGACTGAGAGATCTCGTACTCTGGGCCAAATCCAAAGCGAGCTATTACAGAACCAGCCACACCCCACAGAAATGGGATTCCACCCAGGAGCAGGATCAGCTGCAAAGACATCAAAAAAGCCTAAAAGTCAAGAATCAGCCTGACTACTATAAACTGAAGACTCACGACAACTCATAATACTAGTTTCACCTATAAAATCTAGGAAAAGGGGCTATTGTCCAAAATAGAGATTTGTAAAAAGCTATCCTTGGTTTTGTCACATCACACTTTGATGTAATGTCTTGTTCACTTGCCTCAACTGAACTACACAGGCTCTGTTTCAACTGGTCCAAAACCCTGCAGCAAGGCTTTTAACAAAAAACAAAATGTAATCACATATTACACTAGTTTTGGCCTCTCTTCCTAGTCTCCCCATCACCTTAAGGACCATTTATGTACAGGGTAATTAAAAGGGTCATGGCTTCCTCTAACCGCTGGGTCAATCCTTTGGTTGTAAAAACAGGGACTTTTGGCATTTCAGTCAAGTCTAAAGCTAAAGCTTATTATTCTTTTTTCAGTCATTGCCCCTCGACTTTGGAATGGTCTTGCCCCAAACTCAGGGAAATTAAGTAAATGGGGAAAATTACTTTCAATTTTAGATTTTCTTTTTTGTGTGTGTCTTATCACTCTGTTTTCTGTTTCTTAGTAACTTCTGTTTTCACTGATGTGAAATCATGTAAGCAGAAACTGGGTTGTGAAATGTGTTGTAATCTACTGGATGTCTTACCGTTCCTTCAGTCTCAGAATAAAGACCAGACCAAAAGCTGAAATTGCTTTTATCCAGTTGATAAAGACGTGACTTTTCAAACGTTTCAGAATCGATGATCTTCCCAAGCTCCTGTGGCACATGCGTGGTTGACCTGTATATCCTTCTCTGTAAGGTGGAAAGAAATCATACTAATGGTACATCTCAGTATTAAGCCTAAATAAGGAGAGAAACATGATTTCTGCTGTTCCTCCAAACAACAACACTAAAGAGAACTGGTGCACTGGACTTTCAATAACTACAAAAGAAATACTACATGCTAAACTCATACACTTTCATAAACTTTCTCTTTTTTGTCCAGATTTGTGATCGTCAAACAACTAATAATGCTTCATCAAAATGTAACTTTTAATTATTTTGAACATTTTTACATCAACATGTAATTTTAATCCCATCACAGATATATTTTAAGGTAGCTTCTCTTGAGTCTGACTTTGTTAGGGTTAATTCCGTTAATTCCTCCTTTAAATAAATCAGCAATTTAAAAGTTTGAGTCATACTTACTGATGATTGTCTTACCTGTCTGTATGCCAGATACGCCTCCCATAAATACACTGCCCACGAAAATGCCAATACAGCATAAAATATCTGTTTTTCCACCGGGAGATCAAATATAGTTTCAATCATCTTTACTGTTCTGGATCTATCTTCTTCGAGCTGGTTGACTAGCTTGCGAACGCTAGCTAGGCTGACTGGTGAGTGCTAACAGCTGCTACTCTTCCGCTCTGCACACTAACAAACAGACGTTAATTTAAGTTGAATAAATGAAAAATATTTCCACTTTAAATCAACAGATACAAACTAATAGCAATGACTTGGAAAACATTTGCAACCAGTTTCCATTCCCGAGTCGAGGCTTTTTTTCAGCTAATATCCCATTCATGCGAGCTTGTCAGTGAAGCGCAGCAACGAATTGCATCCCCATTGAAACAGTTACCTAACTTTGGTTCCGCAATTGATTTACTCATCGAAGATAAATACAGATTTAATTTACAAAGTAATAAGTACTTCATTTTATTCAGGTGAAAGATATACATTTCTTTTTGTTTGTCTTATCATAGCTGCAAAATAATTAGGTAAAGGTTTTAGCCTCTGCTTAAGTTAATCAATGAGCCTTGTTTGCAAAGTGAAAGACAGGAGAACACTTCCTGACTTCACTTTGACTTCCTGAATAAAGAGTATCTTTAATTGTTCCCTCATTATGTATCAGCAAGCATAAATATAATCTCAGCCAGTGGAATTACATTAATACATCATCTGCACAATGTGCCCAGCATTGCAACTTTAACAAACTAGATTAAGAAAAAATAAACAGAATGTATAATTCCAAAAAAAAAGGGTTGGACATACGTATACCGTATATGTTTTTTTTAATATTTATTTCATTAGAAAGTGTTACATACCTGTCTGCCAACATTTTCCCACTGCATCCAAACACAGACTGGATATAAACTGAGGTGAAAAATGTCCAAACATATTTCTCTTGACCTCTGCAGTGAAGAAGTGATTTTCAGTAATATTTTTACACAAGTCAAAGGCCTTGCCATACGCTACTGAACATTTTTAACAAACTGAAAATCTGTACATTATGAACTATATACATCTGTGTACTTATGATTTAACAGAATAGGTGTTATTCAAACTTAGCCAGGTGTTGCAAAAAAAAAAAAACAAAACAAAAAAAACAATTACCTTGCATCTAATACGCAAGATTTAGTTTCTCTTTTCAGCTAAATTCTCATCAGTTTGGCAACTTAAAAAACTCCAATCCACAACAAAAACTTAATACTAACATTTTTGGAGGAACAAATACTGATACACTGTTCATGATACCACAGCCATGTTAAAAATTGTTTCCGTAAACTAAGTTTCTAAAAGCCGATTGCCATTGTTTGTGTCTGATGGGAAGAGGTCAGGCAGGGTCGTGGTGCATACAGGTCTCCCCAGGACCACGACAGGTCTGAGGTACTGAAGCTGCTTAATGGCCAGGTCCCCACACCCAGCCAGGGCTTTGTCCAAGATGGACTTCAAGTTTTGGACTGCTGTCAAGTCCCCAGTCATAGCGAGGGGCTTCAGCAGTGGGGAATGAGTGCGTCTGCTGCGGGTGTGAGAGATTCCCAACTGATTGTTCTCCTTGACAGAACAACTGTGTCTGAAAGAATCCCGCCGTTTGGCAAGCATAATTTCTTTATCTGTAGGGTTGGTGTCTTGTATAAACTGCAGAAATGAGGATTCAAAGCCCATTGGTTTATAAGTGGCAATGTCAAAAGAGCATGGAGAAGGACCGGTGTCTTTCAAGTTTGAAGGCTGCTCGGACATCTCGTTTTTACGTTTCAGTGGCTGGCGAATGGGAGGGGTGGGCAACGACCCATTCAGCATTTTACCACCATCTTTGCTGCTCGACATGCCCTGGATGCTCTCCTCAATTGTGAAGCGCAGTGAGGATGGCGTCGTGAGATCAACAGTGACAGGACGAAGAAGTGCTTTGATGTTTTGCAAGCTTAGCTTTTCCTCTTGACTGTGACTGCTCTGTGTTGCTGAGGGCTGTTCTTCAGTGTGCCCACCAGTGCTCAGTTCACCATAAAGCACTTCATCAGCACCGAGAAGGACACCGTTTCGCTCTACAGGCGGTACTACTTCCTCCTCCTCCTCTTCCTCTGGAAATGCCAGTGGATCATGACTGTCATCCTGCATGTGTGCTTTGATGGAATGCAGGCTCATGGGTGTGGACTGTCCCCCAGGGTTTTCTTGCTCTGCCTGATACTCCATTTTGTGAACCCCATTTGGTGTACATGGCCCCGCAACAGTTGGTCTGGCTGACTTCCTCTGAATTATTTCCTCGAGCTGCTCTGCATTAAAAACAAGTTTATCTTCATGTTTTGCAAAGTCCTCTTGACGGATACGGTGAACCTTTATGTAGTGACGTTGCATGCTTTTCATGTATCTGACCACAGAATCGCAGTCCTGAACCATGCATGGATAGCCCACACGCAAACAACGGTCTTGGCACATCTGTAATGCTTCTTCATGAGATCTGTAGACAAGACTGTCATACGGATTTTTTTTCTCCTCTCTATCCGACACTTCTTTGTTTTCTTCAGGGGCCTCCTTGTCCATTTCCTCAGATTGGGCAGCCATGTCAGACTCAGGATCCACAGGCCGTGTGGTAGGTGAACCAGGATCATCTTTTTGAGGACCCTGTGATGTGACAATAAGTTTCTTTTGACAACCACTGACTGACTTTTTGTGAGTGCTCTGTAAACGTACCACCAGAGAATCATAGTATTCACAGTGACTATAAAGAATATGTTTTTTAAGTGCATGAGGTTGGCTGAACACTCTTGTGCAACCCTCATATTTGCACTGTATCAGTTCTGGTGGCTGAGAGTGAATTTCACGTGTGTGACGCACCAGGCTGCTTTTAAGGTGGTAAGAGGCAGAGCAGTTGGCAAAGTGGCATTTGAACTGGGGTTGGGGTTCATCTGAGTTTGAGACTAGCCTTTTCCTAGCAGGCTCTTTTCTGGCTTCTTGATTACGGTATGTGTCAACGTCTTTTTCCAACAAGAGTTGAGAGCGATTATAATGATGCACAAACTGCAGGTGGCGCACAAGGCCTCCCTGGGTGGAGAAAGCAGCATCGCAGTCTTTTGCTACACAATGAAAGGGTTTACTGAATTTGTCTAATATATAGCACAGGTTACTTTTAGTGACTAAACGTCTAGTAGTTCTGCTCTGCTGTGTAGTGCCGTTCCCACTTTCTCCCTTTTCCTCTTTAATCTCTGCTCCATCTTCTGCTTCCTCTTCAGAGGGAGATTGATTATCGCTGTTTTTTTCATTTTTGTTAATTATACTTGATTTACTTCCATCACATTTTTTCCACCTGGGAAATGTTGTCATCTTTGCTTTCAGAGCATGGTTAGTTAAGGTTTGAGATGTATGCTTTGCGGGCGCTGTGGTTTTGTTTCCTTCATGCCGAACAGATGCACAGCTTATTTTTTCCACCAACGCCTCACTCAGTTTATGTACCTGAATATAGTGCGCCTTCAACACATTCTTTTGCCTATGACTCTTGGAACAAAGCTGACACATATAAGGCTTAAAGGATGTTGTTTTCAAAGAAGTCAACCTTTTGGCCTGTTCCATGGTGCGGCCATGTTTGGTGGTGTAGTGGCGCAACAAGCTGTAACTCTGTGCAGTCCTAAAGCCACAACTTTTTATCCCACAGGTGTACGGCTTAGCGTTGGCCAATGATTCACCACTGCCTTGTTCACCAGTTCTTAATATATGTTCAGATTTGACTTTCACTGTTTCTGCAGTCAGATGGGGAGGTCTCTTCTGAAGCACTACAACAGGTGGCTTTGCCAAGATTGCTTGGTGAAGGGACATGAGTGATGTTTGAGGCTCTGAGGTGGACTGAAGGGGCTCACTTGGCTCACTTTGGAAGCTCTGGGAATTTAGGTCCAGTTTGCCGAGCCCAATAAGAATTTCTCTCAAAGCATCATTTTTTTCAAGGCTTGAAGAGTTTGTCTCACTGTTTTTGAGATGTGGGGGTTCTTTTATTTCTTTCACAGCCTCCTTAATTGGAGGTGAAGACGCAGGCTCATTTTTTCCCTTGTCCTCACTGTTTGGTTCAGTTTTGATCTTTAGCCCTTTGGAGTTGAACCCCCGCTCTTTGTCATGTTTGTATTCTTTGTTCTCCAACTTAAGGTGCTCTGGATGTGTACATTTCAGGTGTCTCTGGACATCTCGGGCTCTGGAAAAAGTCATGCCACACTTCTCAAAGCCACAGGTAAACTTACTACCATCAAAACAAACAGCTACCAAGGTCAGTGTTCCCTTGGGCTCCTTACAGCCTGGTGACTGCAATGAGGGACAGCTCACTGAGGAAGAGACCAGGTCATCGCCATTTACTATCTCTTCTGATGCTGTCTTAATGTCACCTGATTTGGCTGTCTCCTCACTATCAATCTTAAGAAGTTTCAGTTTGGCCTTCCTCTCAGCCTCAAAGTCTTTTTCAGAGAAGGTAATATTGTGTGTGAATAAATGCTGTGTAAACTCATGTTTAGATAAATAGAATTTTTTACAATCAGGGCTGGAACAGGTAAATGCCGCATCTCTGAAATGCTGCGCTTCATGGTGATACATCTGTCCCAAGTCAGAGTAAGTGACGTAACAGCCTTTGAGCTCACACTGGTAGCTGAGCTGATAGCCATGGGTCTGTTTGTGTGCAACAAGCTCATTGGAACAACTAAACTGTGCACCACAACCTAAAACCACACACGTGTAAGGGCGATCACCATAGTGAGCTTTTCGATGCTTACGGTGATGGTAAGCCGATACAAAATGACGTCTACAAAAAACACACTTCTCCCGTTTGTCTCTCATCTCATGAAAATGCTTTACATTCTCATCACCTTTGTGCTCTGACTTTAAGTGGACATATAAGTATTTGGAATGCTTAAAAGTTTTTGCACAGCCAGTTCCTGGACACGGATACTCATCTCGGTTCTGCAGATTGAAGTGATGGTCAATGTAATCGAAAGTGATGTGCTCGTCGTCATCCACACGCTTCACCTCTCCAGATTTGGCTTGCTGCACAATGTGGTCAAACACATCTGGATCATGGGTGGATTTATAATACAGCATTAAGGACGGGTCAATGGTGATCTCACCTGGCTCAATGTCATCATCCTCATCCGTCTCTTTCTGCACGTCCTTTTTCTTTTCATTGTTTTTATAAGCCTGTGCTTCATTGTGAACATGCTGTTTCATGTGAGGAACTAATTCCTTCCTACTCTTAAACCTTTCCAAACAAACAGGGCAGGGGTGGGTGTTTTCTTCTGCGTGTCTTTTGGAGTGGTGAACAATTTGGGTTTCACTAACTGACCTCTTACAAATCTGACAACAGAACTTATGTTTCTTTGTATGTGATTCTCCTTGCACTTGTGATAAGTGTTTTTTATCAACCTGCTCATATCTATCCAGACTCCCATTTAACCCGTTTTGGTGCTCCGATTCTACAGCCTCCTCTTTTTGTTCCTGTGGCTTATGTTTACTCCTCTCCTGTCCGTCTACCACCTCTTCCTCTTCTCCCTCTGACTCTGGCATCAACCCTAGAAGGGAGATGCAGTGATACTTGAGGGTTTTCCAGTCCCAGAATTCAGGGTCAAAAGGCCAATAGGCTTTCAGTGCTAGGAGCAACTCACAGCGTAGTGAGTTTGGAATAACTCCATTTTCCTGGTCATACTTCTGGTCTGGGCGCAAGTAGAGGTCTTCAAGGCAACCAAAAACCTCCTGGCTGGGGCCAAGCAGGAACTCTGTGAGCTGACAGGCACGTAACACTTCAAGGTCATTTGGAAGAAGGCAGGACACTGTCTTACAGACAGAAATCCTTGTGTCCAAGTCGTCTTGTTTTGGAAGTTGGAGGGCTTTGACACAAAGTTCTACTGATGACGCTAGCCCCAGATCCTCTGCCTAAAAAATGAGAGAGTAATATTCTTAGAATAGTTTTTTTGTACCTTCCAAACTGTAATTTGTTTAAGTTCCTTCAAGTAACACTACAAAAAAATCAACTTGTAGAGACTTAAAATGTGGATGAGATAAGTAATCCATCACAGCAAATCCAACATCTATTACATTTTTTTTTTTGTTGAAGTAACATAATTTTAGCATTTCAACACAGACCTACAAGAAATGTCTCAGGGAATAATGTCCCAAGAGAAGACTGCGTTTACCCAGAAATTACAACGCGCGTCCTTCTATAATCGTGTGTAAGTGTTAGCAAGTGAAAGACTGAGCTTTTTTCAGGTGCATCACCTGAACATTAGGTTTTAAAAGACTAGGGAATTTGGTAAAATAACAAGAAAACCAAAATACGGTTTTATGTTTTGGAAAATAGCTGGCAATAATGTAATGTGTATGCAGGTAGCATTTATTGGGCTCAAACAAGCAAAATCACTGGTAGGGTCCTTTACCTAAGTTATTCAGCTGTTCCCATATAACATCAGACTGAGCAAAGTGCTGATAGATGCAACTAATACAAGTGGGCAATACTGACTCTGTGATGAGACCCTTCTAAGTCTAATATGTCATTTATTTTAAATTAAATACATAAAGAACAGTGGACTAATATGACCTAAAGTTATCAGCCAGTGCCCCAAATCTAATCTAGTACGAAAAATGCACCACATGGCCCTTTAGGCTTACCTCTGTCTGAATAACTTGAACCAGGTAAAGCAAATGATAGACTGTTTTGGCAATGGCACCTAGCTGAAGGCATCGTTCCAGAAGAGACTCCAACGAGGGGTCGATCCTCCTCTGAAGCTTACTCCACAAAAGTGTCAAATCCCTTTTGATTAAAAAACAAAAAAAAAAAAAAAAAAAANAAAAAAAAAAAAAAAAAAAGACAAGAACATTAAGAAATTATCTGATTCCCTCTCCTTCTTTTTCTAATACATAAACACAACTCCTGTGATCACAGTACCACACCAGCTCACTTGAAATAAATGAGAAACAAATTCTGATTTTTGGCTATTTCAATGTATGAATCCCACATACTATATCTGACTGTACACATACAATTTACCCGACCCCTTGATTCCTGAGAATGACTACGCACCAGGAACAGTAAAGGCTCTGCTGCTGGAGCTGCTGTGTCAGGAAAGTGGTACACAAGATGAAGGCTGTATTCTCCTCTCCCTCATTCTCCAAATTACATGTGATCTCCAGCACATCCTTACAGTCAAGTCTGGATATCTGTTCAGGGAATACATACATGTATATAATATTAAATGCTTAGAAAACACAATAAGGTGCAGGCATTTTTATAATTTGGATGTAGGGGCAACTACACACTGAATTAATAAAGACACAAATGTGAAATGTTTTCTCCTCTCAGACATTTTCATAACCATACTAGCAATAACATGTCAATCCCTCCTGTTATTGATTCTTAAAAGTCGTAACCATAAGAAGCAACAACCTAACACTAACCCCAAAGGTCGCACGGAAGTTGAGGACAAAATCAAATGAACATAATGCTGCAATCCTTGCAAAAAACATATAATCAGCTTTAAATGTTCAAACCCTATAAAGCACCAAAAACTGCTACAGATAAGCCCAGGAGTTTGTATCTAAAGCTGCAGCTTGTAGGATCCATTTTCTTCTGCATTTTGACTTGTTCAAATCTGCCTGTCTCTTCTCCACCAAAAGACAGAAAACAGACACACCAGAGGAGGCAGATTGTAAAACAGACATACTTCCCTCCATTTTAAAGACTCAAACGCTCTTTAAGATTAAAGTAAAAAGAGCCATATGAATTTAGGCCACCTGACCAATTAGTCGCATTTCTATTTTTAGAGTTTTATAGCTTAAGTAGGTACAGCAAGACAACTTGCTGTGTATTTTAGTCAATGTCAGCTTCTCATCATGATCTGATTCACATGCAAAACTAAGTCCAGTGACTTGGCCACACAGTGCAAACATGAACAATGCGAACTTAACCACCCTCAAGCAGAAACAACAAAACGCAGCTGTGATCCCCGAACACACTGTACCACTTCCATCTACTTCCTGTTACAGCAACAGGGTGGTCCACGGTGTTTCTACCATAAAACTGTGACACGATGATCTCTTTTTGTAGTACAATCCATGGCCATCATTATTTTCTCAGCTATTAAAGCTATTAAAATCATTTTACTGGCATTGGTTCATTACAGTTACAACTTATACTCTCTTACACAGTTTTGTTTGCCATATGTACGAACCACCGCCTTGCAAACCAACCAACCTTATTAACTTGTGAAAACCACGATTGTTATGATCATTTCATCACAATTAAACTTAACAATGGTTCCACTATTTTTGTGGTTCCATAAAAATAGTAATAGTATCCAGAGAAACTATTTGAAATTCCCACCCCCAATCACAAAAGTTAAGTGTTGTAATACCTCCATGATGGCTTCTTCATTGGGCAGCAGATGACAAAGCAGGGAGACATACGTTTGACGAAAGGTAGGTTGGTTGGAGATGCAGCTACACTCAGTGCAAGCTTTGGCCAGCACCACCGCCTTAGCCACTTCGCCAATCTTCTCCAGGTGCTTTACCCTCATCTCCATGAAGCCCTCCCCCTCCAAGCTGATATAGTCATTGACTAGAAAGAGGCGGAAGAAATGGAAAACAGAAAGTTCAAGAGACAGAGAGACAAATTTGTTTAGCAGCTACCAAAACAATCCTACTGGGACAAATAATTGCTACATCAACCAGATTCCAACCTTCTTCTGCGTCGGTGGGCTGGCCGGTGAGGAGACCAGTGAGGACCGGGTTGCTCCATGCTCCTCCCTCTCCTGTGATCTGAAGCAGAGCTTGGAGGTCTGTGCTCCCATACTGCAGCAAGTTATCATGGGCAATCTGCAGTTCATGAGAGGAGTTCAAAGTAAACACTTACACCAGAACAGACATTAAAACCAAGACATGTACTTTTCATATTTTAATACAATAATCGTGCATTCTGAAAATCTCCATTTTCAAGCAATCAAACAAGATATTGTGGTCCTAAAATAAATGAAGCCAAGGGTTCTTGGCAAATCGTTAGCTGTAAGCAGTAATAAAGTGTAAAGCAATCTTAGCACAGTCGTGCTCCTACCTACGTTACGGTTTAGACTCAACAACTACACAGACAAAGCTAACTATCTAAAACTAGCTGAGGGGGATCCTTTATCAGGTTTAACCAGCCTTTTTTTGCAGCAAACAACCCTTGTTGCATCACTAATTCCGTCCCTAAGTTCTCTCTCTCTCTCCCTCTCAACAGTAACAGCAACTCTTCTCTAAAAGTAACTGTTGACTTAATTGATCAACTTGTCTTCTCATTATCACTTACAGTATACAGTATCTGCCTATTAACAAACTGGTTTTTGAAATGAGGCCCTTTACCTGAACAGATTGGTGGAATTGAACCCAGGCCTCAAACGGGATTTCATCTTCAGGCACTGAAAGCAACAGTTCAAAACAGCTCCTGCAAGGAAAAAATTAACAAAATATATGCACAATCATGGATTTGATAGCTTCTGCATGGTTTTATAAAGAGTGAGTATGTTGTGTTATCAGGACAAAACTTTTTCCACACAGATCAGAGTAACACCCAGAAGAGAAAACAACATTTGCAAATTTGATCCCTTTGCAAATGTTCTCCAGTTTATAGTAGTCCAACATCCCACATAAAGTATGCGATTGGGCATTGATATACATTATTAGCAGGATTTTTGATCATTCTGTACTTGAAATTGTTTGTGTGGATAAAATATTACATACACATTTATAAAAAAAAAAAAACAAACTCTATTATATGTTACTTTGTTATAATACATATATTACCAAATACTGTAAATTCTATGATAAATACAAGACATTTAAGAATTCTGGCACTCTCAGACTATATCACCAAGCTCAGTTTTCACAACAAGATTCAGGTACGGAAAATATCCTGAGAATGGTTGACCTTCATCATATCTGTGCTAGACTCATCAGAAAACTTTTGGGAGAATTTAGAGGACAGTGTGACTTTCCATCTTTTAAACTCCTACACCGTTCACAGAAAGCCTATTTTTAAACTCATATTTATTTTGAAAGTGATTCTGGAAGAAATAATAGAAGAAATTTTACAATTTCAGAACAGCAATCATCTTGTGCTTGAGCGCACTGCTGGTGAGAATGTGTTCAGATTCTATCTAGCTTAATCTCTTATTGTATTGAATCATTTTCAGCACTTACAAAGCTAGTCTCTTCAACACCAGCGCCACTCTGTCGGACTCTGAGGTGAGGTGGGATCTGGCAGCGGCAAAGCAGTTTATGGACAGGCAGTAGACCTCCAGCAGGGGTAGACCGTGCTCCACAGAGTTCCTGCTCCCAGCATAGTGCATCAGTGCCTATATAAACACAGCCAACACAAAATTTAAACAACAAAGCAAAAACAGAATACACATCTTTCCTGGTGATGATTTTCAAAGATGGTGATGAGGTCAGATGAGGGACACATGTGTCTGGATGAATGGGGGTTTTCCACCTGTGGGAGATGCTAGTCTATACCTGACTGATCCCAACTGGCATTCTGTCTGGTGTGAAGTGCTCCTGATTGGGCCTGAGGGGACTGTTGAGGTTCTTCAACAGCAAACAGGTACTCTTTAGACACACTTGTTAGCAAATATAACATGAGTATAATACCACTTTTTGACCAAATTTGTTTCTGTGAAGAATGAGAATTCACTATGCAACAGAGGAATTTTCTAATGCTGAAACCATTAATGACATAGATTGAATGATGAAACTAAATGACAATTTTAGTGTTTTATTAATGGTTGCCATTTTACTTGACAAATTACTAAATTGATTATCTGCTTCTAGCTTCACAAATTTAAGAATTTCTCTGCTCCATATCTTCAGAAACTTCTGTTTGAGTATTTGAGTTTTCTTCACACAAACTAAGCAATTATGAAGATGTCACATTAGGCTCTGATAAACTCATCCCACTCTGATACTCTTTGACTTTAGCAGATGGCACAATGCCATCAAGGGCTTACACCATGATTTTTTATCGTAATTTTTTTTTTCTTAGCTGTCAACTGTCCTCAGGCACAAAAATAGTCAATAGTTGCTGCAAGCCCTTAAACTTTGTGTCACCTACATCTAGCAGGCTGGGAAGCACATTAAACCGTCACAGCACTATCAACATCCCCAGAGTCCCATTTGCCAAACAGCAGGCACCTTGTAGTTGCTGCCGTTCTTGTCTACAGAGTTACTTAATTAATTCCCCTCAGTCTATATATATACAGGCCTCTCTCAAGGGGACACTAAGGATAACGGTTCAAACTCTGGAGACCCATATCAGTGCTCTAATTTCATCTGGACTGCTTCCGATCTGAACGGAAATAAAAAAAAAAAAATCAACACAACTCTCAATTTACATTACTCTTTTAACAAAAAATATATTTATTCAAAGTGGAAAATGTCAACAGGAACAGTTTCCACAGGGGCTAATTTAATCTTTTCTGTAAAATCCACTTTGACAGACTTCATTTTACGGTCAAGTCAGATACAAAATGTAAAGGAAAGTGAAAGTGATAAGCCATCTGGAATCTGAAGTAATATTTTGGTATCTAGTCTGGTTAGTTTCTGTAGCAAGATCTAGGAGTGAGTATGGGTGAGTGAGTGTGTCTATACAATATGATGTGAATGTGACTCTATGACTTTTGACATGAGAAACATACAATTAGGCGTGCAACTCCACTGATGGTGAGGTAAAAATGTGCAACATAGCAGATTATAAATAAGAAAAACTTTTAACTTAGTGGGATGACACTTCAATCACAGTCAAACAGTTAGTTCGTTTGCATCAAATAAGATCCACTCCAATTTCAATTAGATACAAATTTTAGATAAACAAACCCCGATGCCGCCCCGCCCCACATGCATGCATTTATGTGTGTGGCAGCATCTTCTGCGTGTAATACATCTGTTCTAGATTTACTGTTTTTCCATTATTCTCTAAAATAAGCAGCAACCAAGATTTTATCAATGCAACCTTTGGCCAGCTAAGGTTCAACTTCAGCATTATGTCACTCAACAGCAAATGTACGTATTTCTTAACCTAACGTGTTTTGTAGACAAACATGAAGGAAATGAATCATTACTCTACTGCTGTATGAATACAAACCTAGCCTAAATTCGGATGTAGCCAACGGGCTAGTAGCAACCGTCGCAGTCTAGCCTGCAGGCAGCGAGAAAAACAATCCTGGGCAACTAAGCTAGGCTAATTGTAGCTTCGATTGTGCATGTACACATTACCTGGCAGAAGTTGTCGCAGTACTCCGTGGAAGATGCCACGGATATTTCTTGCTGCCTGAGCACGTCCTCGAAGGCCCTCAGTGTGGCCAGCAAGGTCTCCATTGCCACCAGAGTGTCCTCAGTCATGTCCAGGGCCCGATCGTTCCAATCGGGCTCTGGTTCGGCATTATTCTCCGCCATCTTCGCTCTCCGCCACTGCGCGTATGCAGTGCAGCCTTGTGACGCCTTCAAATGCTGTGGGAAATGTGCCAGTTTATTGCACCTGGATGACCTGACCGCAGATCGGAAGAGTGGGGGATGTGTAGATGTAATGTTTAGGTGTCGAACACGGACAAGCTGTCAGACATCCATATTATTAGTATTAGTATTAGTATTAGTATTACTATTAGTATTAGTATTTATTACATCTGGTGTTATTCACATATCAAGGCCAATTTTGCGTCTTGTAAAAAAAAATATGTATATATAGTATGTAGGCAATGTTTTCCTCTCATATAATAAATTCATAATAATGGCATAATATTTCATAAATGTGACTAAATTACTCATTTGGTAGACACAATCTCCCAATTATGATTTATTGTCTCATTAGCATGATAATGTGCTTCACGTTTCCCATAATTATGATTTCCAGTTACTCATTTTTTATTCAAAAACTTAGTGTTAGATTTTATTGATCATTCTGACTATAAACTTTTAAAATATAAATTACATGCAAGCTTTGGTCAGTACATTAGATATTCTTGTGTATTAGATTAATTCAGTGAGACTTCAGTAAATTTGATCAATTATGCCTTACGCGTTTTTTGTTTTGTTTTGTTTTGTTTTGTTTTGTTTGTTTGTTTGTTTTACGTTAATGGATGTTCATCCTACATGGCTATTGTAGCTTATGATATATACATGTCAATTTATTAAATAAAACAAAAACCAAAACAACTGTTCGGTTTCATTTTGGAATCTTCGACGAAAAGCACCTTGCAGTTGACAGGAAAGGGAATTTATGAAGAGTACGCGAAGGCAACACGTCACATACAGTGATCACGCGTGATCTACTGCTTCTACTTTGCGCAATTCGCTATTCAGTTTGTAAACATGTTGAGTTTATCCTGAGCATGCACATAATGGTCAGGGATTTTTGCTAAATTCGACAAATATTTTTTAAAAAATACGTAGAATGTTAATTAGAACCATTGTGTCTGATAATGTTTCTTGTTTATTATTCTTGTTGATACCATATTTTTTAAAAATCCATATTAGCGTTATTAAATTCAAACTATTATTAATATAGTGTAAATTATTCTGGTAATTTTTTGTGATATTTGGTGCCCTCTTCAGGCGTGCAAGAGTAACTAACACCTTTCATAACCCGGAAGTAAACTACCTTCTTGACTACACGTGTGAAAGGTAAGCAAAACTAAAAACAGATGTACGACGATGTATACAACTTAAAACAGTTATATTTGTGATTGTAACGTCAGCTGAGAAAGCAGGTTGGTCAAGATTTTATTAAACTCGCAACAGAAAAGAACAGGTGACGAGAAATAGTTGTGTTTTAGTTCAAACGTTGGGAGACAACTGGACTCCGTGCTCTAGTACGTTCATGTAGTTCGTTAGTTCATCAGCAGATTTTTTTTGGCTTTTTAGCCAGATCCGGTGGTGGTCATTAATCCTTCAGATAGTAACAACAAAGCAGAATCTTATTTTTTTATTTTTTTTTTTTTTTTTTNTTTTTTTTTTTTTTTTTCTAATTTGTTGTTTAATCCAGCCCGGGACCATGGGGAAGTCAAAACAAAAGGGAAACCACAAGAGTGATAAGAAGAAAAACATTGCAAAGACATGGAAGACAAAACGCAGGACCAAGGACCTGGACCAGATCCACTCAGACATGAAGCCTGAGACAGCAGCTAAACTGCTGAAACAGGAGGTGGACTACGATGTCACGGGATGTGCCCAACACTACTGCTTACATTGTGCGTAAGTGTTTCCCTGATTGTTTGAACTGTGGCAATGGACCAGATGAAAACAGAATTAGGATTCCAAAATTAAGTTTTGCACTGGTAATTTACAAATCCAACAATTATAAAATTTCTTGTTTGTGAGTAGAGCAATAACAAATGTTTCAGACATACCCTTTCCATTATAATGACTGTTGTAATAAACACTATGTTAAATAGCTTGTAATACAGTGGAATTCATGTTTTGCAGGAGATATTTTGTGGATATGAGATCCTTGAAAGAGCACTTCAAAACTAAAGTGCACAAAAAACGGTAAGATATCTCAACTGTTATTCTTTCTGCATACACACATTTTTGGTTATAACTTATTAACCAAATTTGTGTTCCATAACTGCACGGTGGGCAAGTATCTGTTTGGGTTTCAGAATTTGTCTGTCTTCATAAAGGCTGAAGCTACTCAGAGACGAACCCTACACCCAGGCAGAGGCAGAGAGAGCAGCAGGTATGGGTTCCTATATCCCACCCAAACAAGTGGAAGTGAAGACACAACCCATGGAAGAAAACATGGACTGAGAATATTCCACCTTAACCCACAGATTGACACGGTGACAGAAGCATTAGCACACAGGATAATGCTCGTGCTGTTGTACTGTCACAAGTGGCAGATCTATTGTGAATTGCTTTTTTTTGTGTGACATGTATAACATCTGTCTTTGCAGCCAAATGTCAAACTGGCTGTTATGTGGGTTGGTTTATATTCTGAGCCTGATGCATAAAGAAGTGAACAAGGGTTGGGAATATGTGAAAGTCTTATGTGTCTGTGTAATATCAACTCAATTTTTTGAGCTAACTAAATATCCAGGCTTTGTGAGTTGTAAAAGCTGGACAAATTAGCTAATATGCAACGCCTTTAAACTAGTTAAGTTACGTACCCACCTATTCTTGGGAAATGATAACCATAGTTGGTAATATAATACAACATGTATATAATAAATACTGTGTGTATATAATGGTTGGATTAATAACCAATTACAGTATTGAGTGGATTCATTCAGGACTGCTTCAGTGGTATTAAAAAAAAAAAAAGTAAAATCATGGATAACCTAATGGTTTGAGAGACAGTGCTTTGGCCATTGGCCTCAAGGGTCTTCCGTTTGTGGCAGCACAAGAATATTTTTTTAATCAGCTACTTTTGTTTTCTTTGTTTTCCCTTTTCTAACATGTTATGTAGTCCAGCAGTAACAAAGCCATAAATTCCACTGGCAGACTGTGAGGAAATGCTTTATTTTGGCAGAGTAACCTATAATTGAAAGACATTACTAAGTTTCCCAGCACGTAAGCTAACATAAATGTAAAAGAGAGCTTCCGGTCACCATTTTCAGAATAAGGTTGTTGGTGAATTTAGAGTTTTGCTGCGTTTAGAGTAATAGATGTGCTTTTGTTTTGAAGAAGTGTATTTCCTGTCTCATCCTGGTTTCTCGGTATAAATTGATAATGTTAGCTAACCGATGCAACGTTTCACAGCTGATGTTACATCTGGAAAAGACCTGGTGACCGGTTAACAGATAACAGAATCGCCGGTAAATTCAAAATACTTAAATAATAAAGTTCAAACTAGCTAAAGAGTCGGTTTTGGAAGCCTTCGGAGATTATCTGACGACCATGCCTTCGTCTATGTAGCCTTGGTGAATGTAGAGGATGGCTGCGGACGTGGATAAAACAATCTCCGAGGACGAGAGCAAAAATGCGCCGCAGAATGGGCATCAGACCCGGCGTTCTGGATCGTGGATCTTCAGAGGGATGTGGACTCTGCTAATGGTCGGCGCTGTCCCCCTTGTCGCTTTTTGGATCAAGTATTACCAAGATGCCCATCTCCTCAAACGTCATGTGAGACACATCTGTATGCACAGTTACACAATCTAGAGATTTCAACTGGATAGTCTTTTTTATCTTGAAAATGTTTAAATCAAACAATTCTAGGAGCTCTATCAGGTTATTTATAGTCCTCATAAATCCTAATTTAATATTTAAGCTGCTTGCCAAAGCACCATCAGTCACCGTCAAGAGTTTGCAGCGACCTTCTGGACCACCTTTTGACCTATAAAATTACTGCATCATTCCTATATGGGAATTTTGTTGCTATATTTGGATCAGTCATCTATCATAAGTGTTTTGTTTTTTTTTTCTTTCTGTGATAATCTCAATGTCTGCTTGCCAAGTAATGCCAGCGGCGATTAAAGCAACACATCTGCAGTGTTTTTCCACCCAGGGGAGTTTTATTAGGGGGCTGGATGTTTGTTCCAGATGGTAAAAAAAAATCAACCCCTTGCTTAAATTCTCACTTCTTTGGCTACTGAGGGTCTCCACTTTGTTCTTGTACCTCCCTCTTTTTTCTCCCTCCATTGTACATGCCCTGGTAGGCACGTCTGGGAAGAGTGGTCTAAGAATCTGGCCCCAGGGCTGATCTCTGTCCAAGCAGGACTGCTGAAGTGGTTTGACTGCTTAGAAACCACAGAAAAACAACATATTTCAGGGGTCTGCAATTATGTTACATCTTTGGCCAGTTTTCACCAGCACTTTTAACTGGGGGCCAGCACGGTTTACAGGCATGACAGAAGCAGAGAAAGCCTGGATGCTTTGAACTCATTTCTTCAAATATATTTTAATCATTTAAGAAGAAATTGATCTGTTTGGTTGATGTGAGCAACAGCCCAGCATATAGACTTGTAGCCTCTGTAATAAAAGTTAAAGTACTTGATTGTAATAACAGTCTGTGGAGAGATCTGACAGTGTGGAATTGATTTGTTAGGCCCTGACACAGTTAGCATGTACAGTACATGTCTACCTTAATGCTAACATGTAATGATATTATATGGAATATTAAATATAGTTCACAATAAAAAATACCTATCATATCACTCATGCATATATTTTCTCAACCTCTATCTGCTGAGCTCGACTATATATTATGATATATTTATAACTTTAAAATATCATGCAGATAAGTTTTTGTCATTTATCTCTTTTCAGCTGTCACATTCCAAAATCTTTGTGTTTTGTGATGAGATGGCCCACTGTCTCAGTTTTGACATGACATGACATTGAAACTCTCCGAAGCATGTCAAATAACAATAAGGATGCTGTTTGTGTCCCTCCAATAGGAAGAGAGCGTGAAGACTCTGGGTGCCGAGGGGCTTTTTCTTTTCTCCTCTTTAGACACAGACCATGACCTGTATCTCACCCCCGAGGAGTTTAAGCCTATTGCAGAGAAACTCACAGGTACATCACACTTTACACTTTCTTCTCCTCTCTCACCAAGTAAAGCTCATTCTTGCTGGTCTCATAACCCTGCATTAATTTGTGACCCTTGCGCCTCAAAAGGGATTGCCCCACCAGTGGATTTTGAGGAGGAAGTGGCCCATGACCCTAACGGAGAGACTCTAACCTTAGAGGCCAAAATGCAACCTCTGTTGCTTGAAACCATGACAAAAAGCAAAGATGGCTTCCTTGGGGTAAGAGAAGACCACATTAGTCTCACAGTATTCACAAATGTGTGTATCATGAAGAAATAAAATCAAAGCCACAATTAAATCAGCAACAAAAAAAGGAAAACATAAATTTTATGTTATCTTAAACTGTTAATTAATAACATACATTTTTCAACATGAAATGTGGTTGGTTATACTGACCCATGGTCTGGAACTTCCTGCTCTTCCAGGTTACTCACAGCTCTCTCAGTGGGCTGCGGTCTTGGAAAAGCCCAGCTGTGCCTTCCACCACCTTTTCTGCCAGCCAGTTCAGGGTCTTCTTGCCTCCAAAGAACAAAGTGGAAGTGGGTGATACTTGGTGGGTGATTCCTAGTGAGCTCAACATCTTCACTGGGTACCTGCCCAATAATCGTTACCACCCTCCCTCACCAAAAGGCAAAGAGGTATGCTGAAAGCTTTATGTGTTAGGTCTTTGGTTTGTGTGTAACTGGCAACAATATTTTGAAGGCTTCCTTTTCTTCACCTGTTGCAGGTTCTCATTCACTCTTTGCTGAGTATGTTTCATCCTCGGGCTTTTGTCAAATCACGCTTTGCTCCTCAAGGCACAGTTGCCTGCATTCGTGCCAGCAACGACTTTTACTATGACATTGTCTTCAGGTGAGAAGCAGGAGACATTAATTATACTTGCAGTTTTAGATGTTTTAGTTCATCAGTTTCTAATGTATATACTATACTTACAATACTGTTGACATTTAAAAAAATATATATATATCTTACATACCACTGTTTTTAGTTTAAATCAACTTTCAGATCTAAACTTGTTTGCATTGCTGTTGTAATTCTTCAAAGTCAACCTTACATTAGCATTCATGCAATGACTCAGTTGGACTAAGGCAATGTTTTTCAAGGTATGTTCAAAGAACCTCTGAAATTTGAGTATCAAACAAAGTGACTAAAAGAGCGACTTCGTCTTTTTCACAGTATTTATTTGCTTATTACTTTTTTCAGGTTTGTATCCCTGACAGCTATCACATGAATACAATTTTTTTTGGGTAGCAACCTATTGTTTTCCTTTAAAAATAATTGGCAGCAATGTAAAGTATAAGAGTTTGCGATTAAAGAACTAAACACGCAAAACCACTGGTAAGCTCATTAAATGGCTTCACCTTAAAGGTTTCCTGCTATACACTGAAAATAAATTAATATTAGAAATCCACACCCGAGTACAATCTCAACTCCTCATTCTGTTCCTCTGCAGGATTCATGCAGAATTCCAGCTAAATGATGTTCCAGACTTTCCCTTCTGGTTCACCCCGGGACAGTTCACTGGTAACATTGTCCTCTCTAAGGATGCATCCCATGTGCGACACTTCCACCTCTACGTCCCCAATGACAGGTAAGTGTCTTCAACATTCTGTCACGTGTGTGATGTGTGTGTACATTCTGCAGTCAATATGGTGCCATTAGTTCTATTGTGACGTGTCCTGTCGTCTCCCAGGTCTCTGAATGTGGACATGGAGTGGCTGTATGGAGCCAGTGAGAGCAGCAATATGGAGGTGGACATTGGATATCTGCCACAGGTAAAGCTGCAGTGATGGACCTCCATATTGCAAAGAAGTATGGAAGGGCTACGGTTGATTGGTATATATAATCCTTTCTTTGCCACGTTATCTGTGTTTCAGTTAGAGCTGCAGTCCACAGATCCATCCACTCCCTCCATTATCATGGATGAAGAAGGAAATATCATTGACAGTCGAGGCAAAGGCAGCGAGCCAATCCATTTTATATTCGAGGACATCCACTGGACCTCAGAGATTAGCCGCCGAGAGGCTACTCACCGCCTGGAGGTCACGCTTTACCCATTCAAGAAGGTAAACCTCCTCAACAATAATATCTCCACTGTGTTTGATATGAAACGTTTAGTCAACACATTGTTAGCTTAAACACTGTCTCTGTTCTGTCTCATTCAGGTTTCCTACCTGCCTTTCTCAGAAGCCTTTGAGCGAGCTCAAGCAGAAAATAAGCTAGTGCACTCCATTTTGCTTTGGGGAGCATTAGATGATCAGTCCTGCTGAGGTGAGATAAGAGATATGCTTTAACACACAGCCTTACACACTGTCATTGACATCTAAGATTAAAAACATGAGACATGACGTGAAATTAAAAAAAAAAAAAGACAAGGTTTACAACAACAAAGTCAAAATGATTACATGAAAAAGCAGGTGCATAAAGATTATGGCACTCCATAAGCTTAACTAAGTTTGTCAGGCAAGTGGTAGCCCTATTGGCAAAAGTGAAGTCACCTTTAGTCTTAAGTCCATACTTCGAAACAGTAGGAGCAGCTTAGCAAATTCGTAATGTAAGAGCTAGTTTTAGACATAAAGCATTTGCAAAATTCTCTATCTTAATTTTAAGGTTAAATCAATGCCTTGAGGCATTATGGGTTAAAATCCTAGTTCCTGTGTTCTGAATGACTTGGAGGTGACAGGTTGAATATAAACGACATGAGGGAAAAGCACAGACAACCTTTTCCAAATCTGTGAAAACTATCCCTTTGTTTATCTTTGAATTGGTCTCAAAGCCTCTCTGTCAATACTCTATTAAGGTTCAGACTGGTTTTGTGTAATGAGGATAGATTACAATAAGAACATAATACTGTAGCATCTATTTAGTCCTGAAGTTTTCCCAGAATGTTTCACTGTCTTTCCTCACTCCTCTGTAGGTTCAGGGCGAACTCTCCGGGAAACAGTCCTAGAAAGTTCGCCCGTCCTGGCCCTGCTCAACCAGAGCTTCGTAAGCAGCTGGTCCCTGGTCAAAGAACTGGAGGACATGCAGGTACACAGTCATAACATCTAAAAATAGACTATCTCTTAAAGTACAGTTGTTGCCAGAATTAATGCCGCTGCTTCCTCTTTAATCAGGCTAATGAACAGAATCCTGTGCTGAGCGAAAAGGCCCGATTACACCTGGAGAAGTACAACTTCCCTGTAGAGATGATGGTGGCACTGCCCAATGGAACTATTGTAAATGCTAACTTTTTATTGGTCTACAGTTGATTATCCATCCAGTGCTAAACTGTCAGCAAATACTGTTTGTTGTTTGCATTGAACACAGTGAAAACAATGTTAAATCAAGACATTTAACACAGTATTGAAATGATAAAATTGTAACATGTTTGGTTAAACTTATTAACTTTGCCACAGTCTTGATTTCTTGATGTTTTACTTATGTTTTACATTAATGGTCACACATGGTTTTAATTTATGTCTTCTATGTGGCTTTAGGTCCACCACATCAACGCCAACTACTTCCTTGACCAGACGGCCATGAAACCTGAAGAGGAAGGAGCGACTTTCAGCTTCTCCGGAGGGTTTGAAGATCCCTCCACTTCTACTTACATCAGCTTCCTCAAGGAGGGAGTGGAGAAAGCCAAGGAGTATCTGGCACAGTAAAGTGTATGCGCGTGTGTGTGTGTGGCTTGGGGGGAGGGGGAAGGTTAGATTTTGAAGACTAAACTGGAGGAAATGAGTCATTCCTCTGGGTAATGATCTAAGATAATGACACTCCAATAATTACATAGAGAAGCTTTTTCAACCATGTTGGCGGCTGAAAAGCATTTCTGCCTTCTATCCATTCTTTTTTTGTCTCACATGGTCAACATACGTTCATTTTGAATATAAAGTATTTGAAATGTGACTAACATTAGAAGTAATTGGTATACAGGGAAGATAACAGTGCGTCTTTACTTCTCTCTAGATGCAGTTTTAATGTTAATGTGGTATACTTTGATGAAATACAAAGACAATGCACACCAAGCAGTGACATTATACATTTAGATCCTTCCTCTGCTTGTAGTTTCTATAAAAAATTCTTCCAAGACATTTTTGACCACTGCCCATGATATTCCTATGACAAAACATTATTTACATTTTTAGATCACTGTTGTGCATGCATTGTATTTGTGAGTTTTCTTGCTGAGTTTTCTCTGAGACAGTCAGTGCAGGTGTTTCCTGTAGTTTCAGCAGTTGGTGAAGGTTCTGCCTGAAAGCTCTCTGCGGGCTGGGTACAACCTGATGTTATTGCTGAGGCTGCTGGATGAACACACACTTCTATGTCCCAGGGGAAGAGCTGGAAACACAAAACTGGATTGTGGCACATAAATGAATTATTCAGTTGTTTTCTTGTATTTGAGTGTGAAACCAAATGTTGAATTTTTGTAGTTTTTCTGTTTTGGGGAACATTCCCTCATTGATTTAAGATAGCACCAAAGAACATTTTCTAATTTGTACAGTAGCTGGCTTACAGCTAGAGTATAACCGGTTGTTTGTCACTGGGTTCTTATTCATGTAACTCAGTGGAAACAAAAGCTCATGTCTTTATAAAATGATTTGCTTCTCACACTGAAAGGCACACAAAAGCATGGAAATTTGTTATCCTTTTTTGGGCTCTTGTTCAACTTTTGCTTTATTTGTGTCGTTACTTAGGAGAAGATTTCCTGGTGTTCTTAGAAAAAAATAAGATGCTAGACGATCTCAAACTATCATGAGTGGCTTTGTTTTTCAAAAGTTTCTTGGTTCTGCACATCATGTTTTCAAATTGTACAGAAGAGACTTCAAGGTTCCTCATGTCAGTTTCAGAGCTCTCTTCTAACTATAAAATGACTAGGGACGAACCCAGGGATCAGGAAAACATTTCATAAATAAGAATAACATTAAGTTTAAATTAGATTTTTTTTTTTTAAGCCTTACAGTTTTAACGGTCACACAGAGGCTGACCATTGGAATATTTTACTGTTTGGAGCCTTTGAAGGGAAAACACAATTATCCTGTAATCTTCAAGTGCCATTTTTTGCACAAGCTGAAATAAAATAATTTCTTACAAATTGAATTGTGTTCACTGAGCATACACACATCAAACCAACATTCAAGCCACCGTTTAGCAGTTTTCACATTGTGGTGAGTTTTATTAACTAATCTACAATACTGTACAATTTAAGCAAAGTAGATTATTAGGAGAGGCCTGTGAGAACATGTTACAGATATACAGCAGTTGAATTACAAGACTGCATTAATTATAAGTCTCAAGTTTCCTTTTTTAAGCTTTTAAGCCATGTTAGGAAACCACAGCGGTGTGTGAGTCAACACTTCAAATGAATGGTACAGATAGAGAGTTAAGATGCATTGCAAAGTGCAGAAGTTTCAGTTAAGAGGCTATTTCAAAGTGGAGCTCAGTGCATGCTTATATGGTTAATTTCAGTGTTAATATATGTTGTCCGTGACGGGATAACTGATAAAAGCACATGAATGAATTAAGAGGAATGGTGGTGAAGGACAGGGAGCTGTACTTGTGGTTTGAGAGAAATTTGTTAAGGAGACTAATGAGTGTCAGCATGAACTGTACATACATAGTTATAAGAAGGCAGATGTACCATCAAGTTCACATGATAACTGACTGGACATCACAAAGATGTTTTCAAAAGCAAACTGCAGGCTCTGAGACTTGCAGCCCATTCCATCTCAAAAAATTAGGATTCAAAGAATCCAGTTTCTTCATAGTTCAGCTCTACTCAGCGCAGCTCAGTTTGGTTGCCAAACCCACAGGAATGAGTCAATCGTGGAACAATCCAGTAGCAGAACCCACCCTGAGACGGGCCAAGATCAGCCTCATTCAGTTCAGCACTGAAACACACACAAATCCAACAACGGGTGGTTGTGTGCTGGGTTTTTTTTTTTTTTTNCTGGGTTTTTTTTTTTTTTTGGCCATAGAAGAGTCATCATGTAATGAATGAGAGGCTGTGTGTTGTTGCTAAGCGATAAACATAGTCTTGATAAAGTCTGTCTGCAGTGATGAGGTGACTCAGATGCATAAGAAGGTCAGAGGTGACCAAATCTCCTCAGCTGAATGCCCAAACCTCCAACTCCATGATTCGGAAGTCATCAGTTTCTGAGAGGCAACAGTTATTGAAAGTGTAACAGGGGCTGCTGCGGCCGAGATACAAATTCTCATCCACCCACAGACCAAAGTGACCACTGGAGAAAAAAGAGAAAGAATAGCAAAGGAAGCTGAGAAAGTAGAGGTTGAACTTTGCTTCATGGAAACAGCTATCAACATGATACACAAGCTGATTAGATTCCAAACAAAGTTGATTATATTAAATGATTTGTGGGAGCATACTTGGCAGGTGAGAAAAACATTACCTTCCTCCACCAATGGCAAAGGAATCCAAGTCTCCTTTAATGAAAAAGGAGTTCTCTCCGGTCCATCTGAAAGACTGCAGGCAGAGGTGACAGAAACAATCAGAGCTCCAAATGCTGAAGAAAGTTGTTTATCTCTACACAGTTTGGGATCAATTAACAAGCAATTTTTTAGTTTAAAAAAAAAAAAAAAAAAATTTTGTTCAGGCTAATTTGCCATGGTAGAGATATGCACTAAAATTCATGTCCCAGGTTTATTTTGTATTTATTTTGTGTATTGTAGGTTTTTATGTGTCATCATTAGCACAAGTTTTTCATTTTTTATACAGTGAATATGTTTCTTGATATCTATATGACAAACTACTTTAATTTTGCCTTCTAATGCAGATTATAAGCAGAAAATTGAACTCTATCCAACTGTCTGATACTGAAAATTACTGGGAAAAAATGTTATGTGATTTCATTAGTGGCTTTTTTCCTTTTGACCTTACATAAAATGCACAACTGGTGATGATTTTCTGAGTGATACATATTGGTTGAACCAACAGGGATTGTTTGCTATGTGAGGTACCTTGAAACGAGGATGCAACATGAAAAGGAAAGTTTCTCCTGTTCCGTAAAATGTCTCACTAGGCCTCAGTGGGTGAGACAGGAAAGCCCCAAAGACCTGATGGAGAAAAGTCATGTGAGACCTCAAGTATAACAAAACACAACAATCTAAATCCTGAAAGTAAAGAAACGCAACAGCTTTTACCAGTATTAGAGATGATGTACAGTGTTTTACCTCATCAAGTGCATCCTTGATGACAATGAGCACAGACGAGTCTGTGTTACTGAGTTTTCTGTAGAGGGACTTGAGGCTGGATCCATGACGGGATGTACTATAAGTTAGCTGCCAAGTATGGCCGACTGTGCTGGGAGGCAGCTCCTTACAGAGCTGGAGAGAAGATTACAGGAGAGGAGATAAATAAAAATGAATGGGAGGGAAAGCAGACAGGAAGGAAGAGGCACCGCCGAGCAGATATATAACATATAGGTACTGATTATTTGAGAAGAAGCCAGTTGATGAAAGGAAGAGGTTGGGTCTTATTTTGAGATACAATATGTCACTAACCTCTGTGATATGTGAGGCTTCCAAAATGTGGCTGAGCTCCACAATGTTATTTAGTCCATCAGGGTTTCTGTCAATGACCGGGGTTGGCTTGTCCCCGCTGTCTTCCATCAATACCATCTACAACAAACATCGATATGCTTAAAATTTTTTCTGCAATTCACTTACTGCTTCATCTAGGGCAAGCTATAAAATTATCTCAAGGCAGGTGTGTTCATAAACGAAACACACCCATGAATTTCTATAACAAAGTGTCTCTGATGTTTACTGAGCATGAGGGCTAGCTGGCTACACTCACCTCCCAGTCCTCCCCTGAGCGGTGGTGCTTCTGGAATACATCCTCCTCATCCTCCTCGTCTTCCTCTCTATCCTCGATAAGTACAAACTCCTCTTCATCACCATCTCCCTCTCCCTCCTCCTCTCCCCCCTCGATGATGCACAGGTCTGGCCGGCAGTGTTTTAGGTATACACAGAGCTCATCAGAACTAAAAGGTGAAAAGAAAACAGGCACGCCAAATTGTTGACATGACAACAAAACCACAATGATTAAATCAATATACGAGGAAGTGCAAACATGTTACTATCTTGTTTTTAAAATTAGTAATTATTGAATGATTTATGTTGTGATAAAGACTTGACTGCTTTTGGAAAGCCCATCAGTGAAGTATTATAATTGATTTACAAACTATAAACAAAAAGCTGGCCATGACTTTGGAGAACAGTTTGAGGATGTCATATTTTCACACAAAATATTTAAATATATTGAAGGTTTTTGTAGTCACAATACATTCTGTGACATTATGTTTGAATGTTACCATACCTCTCTTGAGAGAGGGCAAGCCAAACATCCTGTCTGGGTAAAGTTTTGGCTGAACCCAGATGCACACCTCTGACACCTTTCTTCTTTGCTGCAGATGACTGAATCCGCAGCCGCACAAACATCAGACTCCCAGGACTACCTAATGATGATTTTCGAGGTCCTAGAAAATAAAAAGTTGAGTTGATGAATTGTAAAGAAAACTGCAAACAAACATAAAATGTTTATATAAAATGATGAGATTAGACTGAATTTATTTCCTACCTGTTGTCTGACTCTTCATAGATTTCTCTCTTTTGTGAAGCAGCTCCATCCTCACTTTACTCCCTGTATCTTGTCCTCCACAGCAGAAGGTGGCAGCACTGCTCAGCACAGCCACTCCCAGAGCTCCTACAGACTGCTCGGACAGTACCTCTAGTGGGCTGCTATCCAGCTCCCTCTCAGCCTCCACCATGTCTCTGATCTCTGCCTCTTCGTCCCCAAAAGCCTCCCTGCTCAGACTCAGAGTTAGACCAGAGCGCAAATCTGATGGAGCTGCAGATGCCACAGATATGACTGCCTCCTCTTTGGGGTTTGGGAAGCTGCCTGTACGGTTTTTGGCAAATTTACACTTCTGGGTAATTTTCTTTCCTTTACTCCTAAAAAGTCAAATAATAAAAAAAAAATGGTTGTGTTGACTTTTCAAGCATGTGTGTTTGTGTTAAGAAGATAAAGATCAATGCTGACCTCTGCTGGAAGGAGTTGAAGTGAACATGTGTGATGTCTGAGAAGAAGGAGACAGATGTCAGATTGTCCACAGAGCAGGAGAGGAGGTATTCCTCACACCCGTGCTCCTTCACCAGAAGATGAGTCTTACATGGGTCAAAAAAAATCTTATTAGAGGTCACCAGAAGGATACCGGACACCACACCCTGAGAGAGAGAGAGATAGATAGATAGACAGATAGACAGATAGACAGATAGATATACTGCTCTCCTGCTTTTGCAGCTATGAATTCTTGGTAGTGGATTCTAGGGTTCTACACCCACCTTGCGGTCAGTGATGTAGCGGCAGAACAGTTTAAGATATGGCATTGTCTCTGGCCCCTCCCCCTGACAGCACTCTGGTGGGAGAGCCAATAAGCAGAGCTGTCCATCAGGCATCGGTACCGCCTCCACATCCTTTCAGAATCACAGCACAATGGAGATTAAACAATAAAATGTCTTTCCATTACATTTATTGCAATACTTTTACTGTGATTTGTGATTGGAATATTGCAAAAGGACTCTCATAAAGTTCACAAATATGCTCTGAAAAGAACTTTGCCAAAGATTTGCAGAGTACATTTCTGTATCTGTTGTCTTTGTCATATCACATTCTACTTTTAAACAGCTTGATGTTTCCTCAAGTGTTTCAAAATCAAATCTTGACTGAAAATATGACTTCATCACTCATAATCCCTGTAAGATTTCTGCACCTCAAAGAGCACAGAATTATTTTCTTACATTCTTGTTATAATCAACCAGCACAAGCGACATTTTGATAGCCATCCCTTGTGCTATTGCTTGTTTCCTGGGTGACGAGTTCTTATTATTATTCTAATAACCTAAAAAGAGGCATGGTGATCCAAGCATGATGAATGGTCAGTATGTTCAAAAATACAGCAGGAATCTGCTTCTTTGCTGTTCATAGCCCCTTTAGAGTATAAAGAGATAGACAAAGCCATCTGGATCACATTTTACTAAGTTGAAAGCAAACAGCATAGCATCAAACCTAGAGAGATTCTTTAATGTTGTCACACTTACAGGGGATAAAGACATGGGGGATACTTTTCCTAAATTTATGCTATGAACCTGCCAGTACTGTACAAACACAATGTACCGTCTTTCTCCTATTATGCTCTCTTTATTTTCAAAGTCAATATATTATTTAATCCCAAAACATGAAAATACTCCTGTTTACTTTTTACTGCAATTATACAGTTTTTACAAATCTGCAGAACAACAGCATTTTCTATTACAGAAAATTCAAATTATTGGTTTTTTTTTTTTTTTCTTACCAGCAGTTTGTCATATTCTGCCTCTGGTGAGGGGGCTTGAGGCTGATTTGGGAGTGTGGCTGTGGAGTCAGAATTAGTCTCAAACTCTGGTTGCAGCTTCAGTTTAGGATCAGAGTCCAGCTCTGGTAAAGACGATCCTTGAACAGAGGAAGTCTTCTTTCCCTTTGGAACAACCAGCTGCTTCAGGATGGAAGCCATTTTGAGAATAAAAGTTCACATTTCACAGGTGCAACCCAGTAACAAGAGAAACTACCGGTAGTTCCTCTTTCTCCAAGCCTGCATTTGCCCACTTCTGTTTGTTTGTGGTCATATCTTAACTGTGTTTTACACATGAGGGTTGTGGATTTGAGGTCAAAGTTAGCAACCTATTAAAGCTACAATACATACCAAATTTAATAATAACAGTAACTTAGACAACATACAATATCTTACATTATCAGTCTGTATGTGCTCGTGAGGATGAGCAGTATATTTTGGCGTGTTATTTTGACTGTCTGAAGGCTGGTTGAACACACCTTCCTGCCTCAGACAAATCCGTTTCAGTTCAGGTCATACAGCAGACTAGAAAGAACTTGTATTGCATGCTGTGGTGTAGCCCTGGTTTTTGCCTTTAAGGTAACTGTTTCACATTTTATGTATGCACTGATTACATGCAACTCAGATTTTAGCCACTGTTTTTCCTCAAAGAAAAGCTCAAACTAAATTTTTGGGTTGTTTTTTTTTTTTAATTTTGTATTTTCTGTTCTGTCAAAGATGGTAACTGGATTTGATGTTGCTACTTGTTCTATCTATATTATTCCTATTTTCTATTATTTGAACCCTTGCCTCTCGTCCAATGGATGCTGCTGGGCTCTAGTCCCCTGAGACCCTGCACAGGATAAGTGGGTACAGAGAATGGATGGATGGATGGATGGATATTTAATAACACAAACATATTTGCCATGCAGGACACAAGACAAACATGAAGATACAGTATGTGGTGCCTGGTTGCCATCTTTGTTTTTGTTGAAGGAATAGTCACACCTCTAGAAATAGCTTAAAAATGTTTACTGTGAAGCAGACAGAATATTTTTCATTCCAAATTGAAAGAAGAGCTTTTAAAGAATTAGAAATGTCCTCAAAACTGACCTGCAGGATTTTCCAAAGTCTGGCAGGTATTTTTCTTTCAAAACTGAAGTGGCTAAAATTTGTGATTAGCATGTAATCTGTGCTAAAGATAAAATGCAAAATGCAAACAGCAAGCTAAATGTGGTGTATTTGATAGTGAAACAGACAAACCATATAGATTGGGCATTCTCACAGTGTCATTTCAAAGCATTATTCAAAACTCCTTTACATATTTAAGCATAT
Source organism: Lucifuga dentata (assembly GCA_014773175.1). Classification (NCBI taxonomy): domain Eukaryota; kingdom Metazoa; phylum Chordata; class Actinopteri; order Ophidiiformes; family Bythitidae; genus Lucifuga; species Lucifuga dentata. The sequence continues at coordinate 149,369 of VXCM01001402.1, forward strand.
GCTGTCATCTGGTTACATTTGGCCCTTACCTCCCTAGGGATGAGGTTAGTCGATGAGGACGACAGATGTGAGGAAGATTGGGAGGGTCGGTGGGCCGTTTTGCCCTCATCTGCTGTGGATGTGCTGTTGCTGTTGAACTGAGATGAGATGCTGAACACTGTGTCCCCAGGAAGACCCTTAGTGGGAAAACACAAACACTTTCATTGGTGTTTATAGTCTAGGAAGGGATGCTATATTCAGTACTGAGGACTAGTGCAGTGAATGGACTCAAACCCTTACAAACATTCATGCTTCTCAAAATTGGTCAAACATCTGCACTGTCTTGGAAATTAACATATGAGTACAACATTTTCTTCTTGTTTGCAAGTAAAAGTATCTAACTCTTCTTCTTTCTTCTTTTCCTTTCGGCTTTCCCTTCAGGGGTCACCACAGCGAATCATCTGCC